>JAMZAV010005687.1:0-42419 GCA_024449915.1 Sweltsa coloradensis
GATTCTGATGGAACTCGCACTACACTTTTTAATATCGAACGCAACCAATTTTTATACATCTTGTAGATCATGTTCTAGTGTCAGCATACGATTTGAATAATTTCAAAGCACTTGACGTGCAACTCGATATGACCTCGCCGCCCGCACCTTTTGACTGCCATCTACACAGGCTACAGTACACAGCGCAGCGGCAGTCTCGCAGTCTGTCAGTTGTCCTTGTCGGAGGCGGACGTGTTCTGTCTTCGTTCTGTTCTTATTCGGTCTCCACAGTACAAGGAGTTGGCTTCTGTTACTACTGAATGCGTTTTGTTTTGTGTGTGTTACCGTTACGAGAATGTCTGTTCTGTCCAGACTGAAAGTTTTTTTACTCCCTTTTCTGTATTGCTCGTTAGTCAAGTGCTTGTTATCTCGGTATTGCGCCCCGTTTGTTCCGTCCATACAGCCTGTGGGATTTTTGTTTGGTCAGTGATGTCAGATTGGTGTCAGATTGGAAGGTTCTCTCTACATTCTGCCCTGCTTGTTAGGGATGCACTCGACATTGTTGTACTCCATCTGTTGTGTCCTTACAGCCTGAGGGGAATGTTCGGAAAGTGTTAGGTTCTGTTCAATGTGGGATGAGAGCCTTGAAACACAAAAGGTCGTCCTGTTTTTGTGCTGAGTTTTCTTGCCACTTCCCTCGGGCTTTCATTGATACATTGTTGTTATTGTTAAATAATCTGTCCCCTCACAACTGCTGCAAATTAGCCTTTTTGTTGAATAAAACTGAACTAATAATCAGGATTCGCACTCCCCTAGATAACGTACAAAAAAATATTTCTTTCTTTCAAAACTACATACTAGTGCCTAGTGCTGTAAAGAATTATGTATTGACCAAATGCAACACAGATGACACCTATTTTTGTATGCTTGGTTAAAGAAAGTGATTGATGAGATATTTGAAGGTTTGGATTTAAAGGTCAATGAGCCTTATTTTTTCCAGCCGCCTGAAAGCATGATTACATAATAATGTAAATGCAGGCATAGGCAAACAAACATTTATATAGAGCTTACCTATCAATCTTCCTCTGGGTCGTCGTCGGGGAACTTTCCCCTTTCCCTTTGACTACCCCCCGACGGCGACAACAATGACAACACGGACGGATGATGACACAGACGGAGACGACCACGACGTGGGGGAACCCCTGCCCTCCCCATACGCTTGTGGCTGGTTCTGACCAGCACAGGCCTGTCCACTCTTGTACCCCCGCGTCATCCCTTACCCTCCCTTCGTCTCGATAAGCCAAGTTGCATAAATATGAGACGTTAAGCAATATTCAATCCAATTCTAGCCATTCAAAACATTAGCCTTTTTGATAAAACGTGGTATTTCTGCCAGAAAAGAGATCAAGTTATGTAGGGACTATAAACATTTATGCATGTGCATTTATTTATCAGTAGTTCCAGTATGAATAGTATTGAGGTATTACCAAGACAACCTTGTCAAAATTTAAATAGAAGGTAGTTATGTGGGTGGTGTTTAATGTTGTGCGAACCGGGATGAATTCAAACCGAACACTGACAGTGCTTCAATTTGGCCTAGTTATTTTTAGCGTTCAACCTGATTTTCTTCCTAAAGAGGTCACCAAGAATATCTCTTACTTCTTGCGGAGACGATACCATTCTTAGCTTTCTACCAAGCCCTTCTTCAACCATAAGTTCTCGTAGTTGATCCACTGAAGGGTATCTAGCCGATATTCTTTAGGTCTACTTGTAAAACCAATTGTATCGCCGATTGCAGAATTTCGAATTTGGTTTGGTTTGTTGACATGCTTAAATTTTATTTGATTTCTGTTCATCACTGTTGGGTTCTTCTACGTGTATACCTGTAACAATCCCTGGCTGTCTATCGTTACTTTTGATTGTTTTTTTTCTCAATTTCCTCTTTTTCTATTTCAGTTACCACCTGAGATTCATTACCGGTAAGCTTTTTAACAGACATTTCGACAACACTCGAATCAATATTTTGAATGTTATCTTCTTCAATTTAAGTTTCCATAGTACTATGAGATTCATTGTCGTTAATGTGTTTGTATCGCTCCCGCTACAATTTGTTACATAAACCGTAAGAATTTTCAATGTGGACACTTTTCAATGCAATAGAGACCTTGACGCCAAACACTTTCTCGTAAAAGAATTTTCAACGTAGTTGATTTTTAATGATGTTGGGTCAAAAGTCTGGCAATTCTTCTTTTTTGAAGACTTGTTTAAAGGAATTTATTTCTGGATTGTCCTTCTATTGTCAATTGTTTCCACTGGTAATTATTTCAATGCGTTGGGAAAACACTATTCGAGTCATGTCAGGAATGCCCATTGAAGAAATTATGGTTTGTTTGATCGTATCGCTATCATCTTGCAAATGCCTCTTCTTATACAGGTTACTGTTAACAAACGTCCTGGAGAATACAGCTGGATTTTTTTAGTACTATTTTTAGTACTTGTGTTGATTACATTGGGTGATGGTTTGAATTATTTAATATTTTACATTTAGTTATAGTTAATCAATTGTTAAAGCCAATTCAAGATCTTCTACCTTGTTCTGGAGAAATGTGATCTTATCTTCCAACAGGCTAAACGTTTGCCAATTATCGTCACAAGCAATGTTTTTTTCTCTGAAATGTCTAAAGTTAAAACAAAAACAAGAAGTTACAAATTAAAGGAAGACGGTGATCAAGACAATCCGAGTGTAGACAAAGGTACAGAGAGTTTCGTTTTCGCAGACTTCGATGTTATCTAAAATGCCTCGGGATTCCAGACTTTGGCCTCGGCAGTGAAAATGTTGATTGCGCCATTGACTGAAATCAGCAAATTCTGTAAAAAAACAAGATTTTATGCTTGGTGAGTCGATAAATGGTAATCAACGTCTGTCTGAGAAAATAGACACTCTTAGCTGAGCTTAATTCGTGTCAGAAAGACAATAAAGAACAAAAGACAAAAATATACGTCTTGAATCCCAAGTCAACAAACTCTAGCAATATTCTAGAAATTATAATATTGTGGTACACAGGGTGTTCCGGCAACTCCACTAAAAGACACGTATTTAATAGTAAAGATTATTGCTGACGTGGTAGCAGTGATATTAGCACTTAGAATTCTGTGCCGCCGGAGCTTTCACTCATAGTCCGTATAGAGAGGGCAATTATATCCAAAAGCCTTCTAGAAGTCAATCGTACAACATTTTTGGGGTAGAAGCTGCCAACATGGTTTTTTATCTTAAGGCAATACTTCTTCATCTACCTATCAATGTTGGCAAAGTCTACTTTGAGTAGAAGTACCAAAAGGTACCAAAAACCAAATCTGGTACCACTTATTAAAATATTCAATTGCTCGTAAAATAAACATGCGAAAAATTTGAAAAAAATTCACAAATCGTAATAGATATCTAGGTTTAATAAGTGTAACCTACTTTTGGCCTACGTGTAGTTTCTAGGGCTTTAGTGCCACTTTTATCTCAATTTTTGTTGCGTAATTTTTGTACCCAAATTTGTACATCAATATATCTCCTGATTGGAAAGATTTGGGATAGTAATATTTTACCAAAATCTGTCTATGTCTATGTAGAACACGCTTGCCAATCGGGCCCAGTTTCAACATACCAATCGACGGTTTTAATCGTTTACTGAGACAATGCGCAACTAGATTTCTGTCGCGCTAATCCCCTGCGGGTGCCGCCAGCATCAACCCGCGGCGCTGATTGGCTCTCGGCCTTGGTCGCCTAGCCTCCCTCCGCGGTCCACTCTAATCAGTCGTAAACGTAAATAATCATTGCCATTAGCAGTGTTTTTTTTATGGAAGGGTTCATTGCTGACAGTGGATCTTGTTATAAAAACCAGCTTTAGTTATGTGATATACCTGCACTACGTCTACATGATTTGAAGGTATGTAATCACTTACATCTTAGTCTTATAATACTGTAAGCCCTACGCTCATGTGCTGTGTTATAAACATGGAACAAACAATCATTGTTTCAAAGTAAGGCCTAATATAAGCAGTGCGCGGAGTAGTGTGTAGTGTTGGTGACAGGAAATGCTCAGCTACGCCGCTAGTAGACAGAGATGGCATATTACGCTTCAAGGTTATTTGGAGACTGTTATTTGACCGCATTGTAACATAATTAAATAATTTTTGTGGGAAGCCTGCCCAGGGTGCAATTCATGCCCCTCTTCAGGTGTCTTAACTAGGTATGTTGTGGATATGACAGTAGTGAAGGGATGTCCGAGGGCTGATTAAGAGAACTCAATCCTTTGCATTCGCATTAACGACTGAGGAAAACCTCGGAAAAAACCATCAGTCAGGATTGCCGGTCTCGACGGGATTTGAAACCGTGACCTCGCGAATCAGAGTCGCGCGCTTAACGCTGGAACCAACACTGTCGGTGCATTGTAACAATCAACATCGAACAGAAACATTGGTGTTCTTTCCAGGCCCCCAGAGTTTCTTACACGTAACGTCGTATCGATAACACTAAACCAAGTCCATAAAGTCATCCTCTTTCAACATTTTCCAGGGCGTGTTCATGATAATTGATAATGCATGTAATTTGAGATTAATTATGAGTAGTCTTTTCATTTAGGCCTAATCAGTAGATGTTCAATTTAAAACAAATAATTTGTTAATTACTTTACAGCATTATAGATAGTATTTTTTTTCTTTTATTTATTTATTTATTTATTTATTTATTTATTTATTTATTTATTTGTGGCCACATTACAACAGGACAGATGTCCCACAAGTGTAATTTACCAAACTATAACATACAAATCGCAACAAGACAATGTAAAATTAGTTACATAAAAATGACTAAAAATTAAAAAACATGAATGTATGTGAGTGTGAGATGATAAATATATGTATGTATGCGTATTGCGTTGTATGTATGATTGAGTGAATGATTGTGTGAGTGTGTAAAGTGGAAATATGAATTGTATGTGAAAGCACGAGCGACTATAACATTAGTGAAGTTGATTATAATATTTCTTTTAGTTGTTTTCGAAAGTGATGGATGTTACTATTGTGCAAATCTAAATTAGACCCATTCAATGATAAAAGATTGTTGTACGTAGCCTGCAACCTTATTAAACACGAATACTTGTGCACATCAATGCGCTGGAGGGAAGATGAAACAGTGTATGAATTCGAGTGTTCCTTGGTGGCACATGGTAGTTTAATGACTCAATTAGAGGCGTGTAAAGCAGGTTATTAGCAACTTTGAAGAGCAGAACAATGTCCATAAATTTCCTCCGATTTTCAAGGGTACTTAGATTGTTGTCAGAACACATACCTAGATAATTTACTCTATGGTATTCCTTATTAGCCTTGAAGCACAAATGTTTGAAATATCGTTGTTGCACTCTCTCTATAACAGAGATTTTTGTGACATGGTTTGGATTCCAAATTTGAGTTGCATATTCAACTTGAGGCCTCACTAGAGTTATGTAAAGGCGGCGTAATGTTCGTTCACTGAATGTGTCAACACAGTTCCGATTTATAAATCCTAACATTTTATGCGCTTTAGGAACTCTTTTTTGAAACATGCTGATTAAACGACAAATTTGACGCAAAAACTATTCCAAGATCTCTTATTTCAGTAACACGCTGAAGGACTGAACTATTTACACAGTAGTTAAAATGTAGCTGTTTCTTCTTGTTTGTAAAAGATATAGTGAAGCACTTTGACACATTAAGATTCAATAACCATGTCCGACACCATTCTGACAGCGAATCAAGATCAAGTTGAAGTCTGAAGTAGTCCATTTGATCCGTGACAGGAAGGTATAGTTTCAGATCATCTGCATACAACAGACATTTTGCACTCTTAATTTGCGATGGAAGGTCATTTACAAAGAGAGTAAATAGAAGAGGTCCAAGAATCGACCCCTGTGGTACTCCAGACGTGACTGTAATGAATGAAGATTAACTTGCATCAATACCAACCGATTGTGTTCTACCAGTAAGATAGTCTCGTAGAAGTTCTATTATCTTTCCACATATACCAAAGCTTTCTAGTTTATGCGCAAGAAGCCGATGGTCTACAGTGTCAAAAGCTTTACTAAAATCAGTGTAGACTGCATCAACTTGCACATTTTTGTTCATGCAATCAGACTTTGTCTAAAAAGCAAGATGTAGGTCTATCCTTACCAACTTCTCTTGTATGTTTCTTTTTGTGTCCGTTCCGATTCGATTTCAGTTCTTGCTGTCACTAACTCAGCTCGCAGCTCCTGCAAAAATTATTCAATAAGATAACATATGCTGTGAAAATTTACAATTAATGTATTGTAGGCTACCATGATTTTGTTTAATGCATCAAAGAATGAACGGGATGAGCGAAGCGAAGACTTCAATTTCACTAACCCCCAAAAAAATTAGCATGGGTTTAGGCTGGTTTGAGCTTGTGTTATGACTGCATAGTTGTTTTCTGACAGTTACGTCTTGAGCCCTTGTCTTATCTCTCAGTCGTCGAAAAATGGCGATTTACAGACACCTTCAGACAAAGAAAAAGGGATATTTGTAAATGCTTTAAAATACAGAGAAAAAGTCAACTATGTGGGAAAAACGTAGTCGCGTTTGCTCGCATAAATAATGCAACATCTAAAGGTTTTCATAATATAATTGGCATTTATCGTGTTACTCCAACAAGTGCACTCCATTGGCATATTAAGGTAGCTCAAGCGTATCTCGACGTGGATAAAAATGTTTCAAATTTGGCATATTAACAGATAATTACATGCTACACAATAATGCAAAAAGAAAAACTAGGCATCCTGAACTAATTTACGAGATATTCAGGACTAAAGTTTCAAGGTCACCCTATCCCATAGCATGGGGACATGGAAATACATACACTTTTCGACATTCATCTTATGTAGTTTAAATAACTTACTTGCGAATAAAAGTTTTTAAAAACTGATTTTCTTAAGAATATTTAATTCTGAATGGAATAGAAACAGAAAATCGTACCTTCCTGAACTAATTTAGAAGTTGTAGCGTCCTGAAGTGTAACCTGACGATTTGACTTGGCAACCTCGTAAACTTGACTCAAATCTTATTGCTTAGAGCATTAGCACATTTGGTGGGAGATTTAAAAATCTAATTTTACTACTGTCCAAGAAAGTGTGCAACAGGTATAAGAAATAAAAAGATAATACTTGTTTTATACATGCAGCCAATGAAGTTGCAATTTATTATTAATAAGTAATAATTACAATTAAGGCTGCACAGGAGTAGCTATAATATCGGCGCGATGCAGTGTCCCCGCATTTCAGTTGGAACTCGGCCCACAATTGTCATATCGGCATAAATTTTTTTTTAATCTTTTCACGATAAAATTTACAAGAACTTGTGTGATGTCGATTTTCGAAATTGTATATAAAATGGGCTTATAAAAAATTGCGAACTTGGACAATATTTTGAAAATTTACCTTCACTTTAGAGCTTTATAAAAAAAAACTTTTTATGGAAAATGTACATCACACAAGTCCTAATTTCAACATTTTCTTCAAAATAAAAAAAAAATTACCAAAATCGGTGGAGTAGTTACCGCTAAACTACTGAACTACGAATGCATGTTTTGCCGCTATTTTAGGCCTTTCAGCCCCAGCAAGTGGCGCACTCTGGCGATACGACTTTTTGAGTGACAGGATGGTTATTTATGTTCGAAATAAACAATTTCATTGGCCACAGAAGTAAAAACTGTTCAGCTAATGCAGAACACCACTCAATGCATAATACATGTTTACTGTTTGCTATGAACACGGCAACAGTAAGACATTATGTATTTGTGTAAGCTGTTAAGCTTGAATCAACCATTTTATTTTTCACACTGAGCCCAATAAAAAAAGTACACAGCATAATCATAATCGTGCATACGATATGAATTCGATGGAAAATGCTAAATTATAGTATGATCTGCAACGGTCATCAGTTCATATTAGGATTACGCCTCGCACATGATGTGAAAACATATTTACTTTATAGCATGTAACGGAACGCAATCTTTGTTAGCCTAGTATATGATACGTGTCAAATTATAACAGACAAAGAATTAATTTAAAAATTACTCGTTTTGGAGTCGAACCCGGATCATTCGGTTCTATCCGCGCGTTTTCTTTTTGCGCGAGCTGGAGTATTACGTCACAAAGTACTCGGACTCAATTGCGCAAGGCCATTTAAAAATGGAAAGTAAAATAGTGTTCCAGTTTGGAGTCGTTCTGTGTTTAATTTACACGACTGTCAATACGAAATATCTTAAATATATTGCATTAAAATTGTCTCCACTGGGAATAAAACCCCCCGGCCGGTATCCCGCTGTCCGGGCGGTCGGGGCGGATGCTCTTACCAAATGAGCATTGGAGACGGCGTCATGAATCAGTCTATTTGGTAGTTATATTTTATTATTGGGGTGTGATAAAAAAAAAAAAAATGGTGAACATTGTGGGCACTACACCCAAAAAAATCAGAACGTTAAAGGTATATATTCACGTGAGAAAATCTAAAACCGATCATTGTACAAACTGTATTCGCATGGGCATATCTCATTACACATGAAAGATATCAATCTTGGTTTGTTTGTGCATTCAAGAACGACGTGGTAACGCAATAAATTAGTCCACAGCTGTCCCCACCCCCCTCCAGCAGCAAGCATTTCTCTTGCAATAGTAAGATATTATTCTCAAGGCCATGCATCGTGTGTAAAGCTGGGCTCCGACAATGTATGCCTGACAAGTATTTACTTTTTTTACGTGTTATCCAATCACGCATCATTGTTATTTGTATATTGTTTATTGTGCCATGCAAGTACCTAACCAACATACGGATGACATAAATAGCGGATCGACGACACATTCTGTAGATTTGCCACGTCATCGTCATTAGAAAATTTATTAAGATTACTTTATCAATTTCAAATGATAATTTTTGTCTTTCAAACTTGCTCTATCTTAGCAAGATCTTTGCTTTGACATGTTTTTATGATAATATATTTTTGGGTGTTGAATGACCTGAGTTACCTGATGGCGGAAAAGGTTTATATAATTTCCGAAGCAAAGTTTTTAAACGTTACTAGTTACTACGATGAAATCTTCTGACTATAAAACGAGAATCATTAGTGTGCAGTAAAGAAAGTAGTACAATAAGAGATATATACCGATCTGAACAAACAGGCAGACAATGTAAAAATATTGGAAACAAATCGGTTACACATGTGTTTATATAATAATAATATATTATATCTGCGTACGCCGTAATGCTGTCTTCCCGCAGTTCAGCTGGAACTTACTTAGTCCACAATGTCATATCTGCATAAAATTAGGAAAAATCTATTAACAATAAAATTAACTTATTTAAACTTCATAAAAACATGATGCCTACTAAGGAAAATTTTGGAAAATAAACATTTGCTTTCGAAAAAAAAAATATTAGCCTACACATTTTTAAAATTAAATACGCAAATTTCACAAGTATTTAAAATGTCGTGACTTGTGTGCGTGATTGAGAATTGGAACATTAATAATTGTTGCTTGTTAGATAATATTTGTCAGCTTGCATTTCATCCATAGTATCTTGATGTAGGCCTACCATATTTTGTATTAACTATGAAAATAGCAACTAGTGCTAATGAATAAAGAACACTAGTGGTGTATCCATAAATGTCCAATGGGGGGGGGGGGGGGGGGTTGTCAATATGCCAAACAGGGACGGGGTCTGGTGCGAAGCCCCAGCCGCCGGAGGCCTTTTCGAATTTTTTCTCGTATTTGACATTTTCAACGCCTCTAAACACGTTGTAGAGTCAATACATACCTAAAGTGCTATGCGAATCATAAAATTTCTTATTGTGCAAAGTCTGACTTTGTAAGTAATTGTAATTACCTATGTAAATATCATAGTTAGGTTGCTCCCTCCTTATATTTTTCTTCAATCGATTACACTCGTTTTTGTTTTTTTTGGGGGGGGCATGGGGGGGGGGGCTTCAACCCCATAACCCCCCCCCCCCCCCCTGAAAACGCCACCGAAAAAAAATACTACTATACCACCTACTACAAAAACAAAACAAAGTTTCAAAATCATGTGTTATGAGTTATGCCCTAACGGTTGACGCGCCCTTTCTCCAAATAAATAAAACAATCTGTTGCAACTTAAAACTGAGCAATCCCATTAATTATTCAGGTGATAATATCACACAATAGTTCGATATTATAAAACCGTATTATACCTTTTTAGTGCAAGGGCCACTGAATCTCTAGCTGATTTGGGGAAGGGGAGGTAAAATGATCACAGGATGATTTGTTACATGTGTTATCAGTCAAAAAAAAGTATACAATTATTTGATATCTAATTTGATTTTTAATGAATGCTTGGGCTCAAATTTTGGTGTCTTGAGTGGGGTGGTCTGTTTTACATGGCCACACATTCATTTGTTTGAGTACCAAAATAATTTCTGGGAGAAAATATTGGTAAAAAGGGATGATAGTAAGCATATCGACAATCCGACAATTTCAATTGGCCAGCGATTTTGGCCGAACGGGTTGAACTTCAACACAAAATAATACTAACACTTCTGAAACTAAAATGTTTTGCTTTGACCTTGCCCCACCCCCACCAAAAAAACACAACCGCCTCCCCCCCCCCCCACACACACAATCGCATGCAATGTCTGGTCTTTGTCGGCGAAAGTGAACAGCACACACTGGACGTAAGCGAGAAAACGCGTGTGACACACTCACTCACACTCACATAGGATCCACCCGCTATCTGTCACATTGGGTTGGTTGGGTAAGAGTGAGACATATCTCTATCATAAACCCTGCATTTCAGAGTCTCAAAACTCAAGATAAACATTAGAGAATCGTTCTCGATAAACTAAAAGAGAGCGGTGAGCATCCATCAACGCGACTATATAGCCTATCATAATATTAAAACCCAATTAGTAGTTAAAAACACTGTTTCAATTGTATTCATCACAAGTTTTTCTGTATTGGTTTCTAACATACGTAAAAGTATGAACTCTTTGGTCGTGTGGTTAGAGGCTCTGCTTCCAATGCAGAAGGTCCAGGGTTCGATTTCCGCTGTAGGCAGATTTATTTAGAGTTCTGATGTGGATTCGAGTCCATCAGTTCTTAGGAATGTGTAAACGGTGACTTTGGGCTTGGAGTCGTCCTAGCATCGATGCACATAATAAATAAGGTTATAACACGGTAATGAAAGCAGTATAAGACTGATGTACTGCGTGCTGCGTGACTGTGAAGTACCTAAAACTATTTGTCTTTATACACTACTTACATATAATCAGTGGCGTAAGTACGGAGGGCGAATTTGGTCAGAGGGGGGCGAGGGGGAGCGCAACTTTTATTTGAAATTAATTATTTTCTTAGATATTATATAAATGTTGATACATTTTTCTTATTTTGCAATTTTTTCATATATTTTTTATGGTTTTTGTAAAATAAAATTGTCAAAATACTCCTATCACACTTAGAATCGAAATTTTTGCCGGGCTGTGCGCTTCGCACCGTATCAACTGGGGGGCCAACCCCCCTCAGACCCCCCATTGTTCCCAAACGTGCTCGTTACCCAAGAAAGAGCGTATACCCATAAATTATTTTTGGATGATACCACTGACTATCACTGTACCAGTGTACCTACATATCCCTTTCACTAGTTGTGCTGACCATTGATCTTTGGAGGATACAACAATGTTCGCTCCGCGAAAAATAAGGGCAAGTTACGCCAATGTATGTAATATACTGACAAGTGTTGGCTCAATGGCTTGACTGATTCGGGAGGTCTCGGGTTCTGAATCCCGTCACAACCTGTCCTGATTATTATTACTGTAGTACTGATTATTATTGTAGTATCGTATGCTAGCATATTATAATAATGCAGTGATAGCAATAATAGGCTATAAAACTTGTGTCCTGACCGGGGATCTTACCCGGGTCTAGGTTATAGCAGTTGAGTGGTGTGTATCCTGTGACCAGATTGTTCTGGACTTGAACCCAAGTCGCGTCACATTTTACTGACAATAATTTTATGTTGATGGTCTAGCCTGTATTCAGAATAATAATAACATTATACTTATTTCAAATGTTGCGTAATGTTCTTTATTTGCAATCCCTCATTCCATAGAATAATGATCATTGCATAGAGACAAAAACTAAACATTAATTGAATTATTTTGGTTTTCCTCTCATTATGTGATGGGTTCGTAACACTCAATACAAAATGTGAGAATGTAAACACTTCTTTATACTTGACGGACGACACGTCATTTTACGCCAGCTCGTGAATGGTGATATTTGATCTCAGTGCGACCTTGGGCAATGTGTGAGCGCATCTCGCGTCCTCTCAAACCTTTCTGCAGTACAAACAGATCCCACTGCCTCGTCGTAAATATACGGCTCGCTATTGGAGGGACAAATTAAAAATATTTTGAGCGGAACTTCTGAGGCCCTCCTCCAACACGTCTCTCCCGCAATCCCCTCACCATTGTCCGTTTCATCTCCAAGATTATGCTTAACGCCTGTGACACCTTAAGATATAATAATAAATAATGTGAAATTTGTATGTTATTGTTGGGTGCAGCACTTTATTACTCCATCTCCAATTTACTGTCAGAAAAAAACATTGTCAGACAGAGTTTATTCATATTTAAATGATTAAAGGAAATATGCCATTATCAAATTGCATGATAGAATACTCCTCTAGTTACCATAAGTCATAATAACAAGGGAAATAAATACTAACATTATTGTGGAAGAGTAAACAAATCAGCAACTCCAAAAACATTGTTTTTTATTCGGGGTACAGATTATATAATAAATTTAGATTTGTGATAAAACAGGAAACAACGTATAGCAGTTTTAATTGGAATGAATTAAATTTGTTAAAACTCTATTTTATCTGAGGACATAAAATTGTTAATTGACTTGTATATATTTTGTAAACTGTATTGAATTATCTTTTTTGTATTTTTGAATTTGTTTCAATAGTTAGGCCTATTTTAAAAATGAAATTGTATTGAATTGTATATTATTTTGAAATTCTTTGTAAAATAGCTTAAGCTAAATAATCTGAATTTGAATTGAATTGAAGGAAAATTTTAAAATTTACGATGAAAGTAAATAAACAAAATCGCATTAAATGTTCTAGGGGTTTGGGGTTTGAAGACATGTAGGCTGTTTGCTTTGTATTTTATAAATGTTTGTTTAGAATTTATGTAACAGTAGTCTTTTGTTAAGTATAGGGTCGTTAGACATTGGGGCTAGCCCCCCATATTACAATCTATAACGCATTGAATATTTTTCAAATAATTAAATATAACCAGAATTATAAACAAAACACATTAAAATACACTAAACTGACCCCATGAGGCAAACCATCCCCAGTTTTCCCTTCAACGATTTTTACCGAGCATTTGTTTTTTGGGTTTTGCAATTCTACAAATAATTATCACAAGCCCTAATCTCTTGTTTCTCGTCACACGAGGATGTCCTGTTCATTTCCTGGAAGTAAAATGTGGATACCGTCCCCTTTCAATGAATAAAAACTGACTTCATGGCCCTAGTTCAAACAGCTGCTGCAATTTCCCAATGATTTGGGCGGGAAAACCCCAGAATCTTTATAAACTAAACAGTGATGCCTTTGTTTTTTTTTAAAAAGCGCAGCGCTTTTTATCGCAGTATTTTTGAAAAATTCTTCGTGTTTTCGAAGATATCCTCTGGCAAAATGGTTAGCGATGGCTTGTAATTTAAGTAAAATCATTACTGCATGTGCGTGAACCGAGTTACAGCCAGGTCAGTGGCAATTGCTTCTGTTATAGACGTTCGACCTGGAAAGGACTTCTCTAGTTACTTCAGGGTATCGCACTATTATAATTAGTTTTAAAAAATGTCGAAGAGGCACAATTCCTTGGTTTCCTTTATGAGAAAACTCAGATAAAAACCCAAATGTTGGTCCCCACTAAATTAATTTTTTTTCCCTTAATTTCAAAAAAAAGAATTCCCAAATCTCCCCATGCATTTGGTAAGAATAAAATAAAAGTCTTGTATTTACCTGACTGGCTGTTGTAACATTTTCCGTTTCCTCTACACTGCCAACCCATGTCATATGAGCAGATAAGGTGGACCTTTTTGGGTTGAGGTTCTTCTGCATCCATAGTACTTGATGACATTTGCTTTCTTTTTGGTGTTGCAGTATGTGCTTTTGCTCCTATTTTTAGCATGGGCTTACTAGTGGGTGCTAAAAGATTTGATCCTAATGGTGTTGAAGACTTTTATTTGGGGTGTTTCTAGTATTCAGTAGAATAATCCTGACTAATGTCTTGAGGAATAGGCTCAGATTCTTTACATTCATGGTGTTACACGTATCAGAAGGTGATGATGAACTATTGCATGGCGATAAAGCTGTACTGTTTTCAGTTGTCAACTTGGTCAAAAGATTTCTCCAAGTCTATCATTTCTTTGCACGATGACTTGTGCCTCGAATTCTATTACAGGACCAACAACTCTTTCATGTCTTTTTATCAAAGTCTCAGTTAGGTGTGGGATATTTAATGCACTTAGAAATGTGTTCAGCTGAGTAGGTCCCATTCCTGCGTCCAGCAAGCCTGCAAATAAAATACATCTAATCAACAACAAAATAGGAGTGTGCGAGTCCTGGTTACTGTTATTGCTAATCAGGGCTGGTAAGGTAGCGCCAAAAATAGTAATAATTTTTGCGTTTTCAAAATAGCCCGCGCCCCGGGCCCACCTCCACCATTTCTACGAATTGGGGTGATTTTGCTATAAGCTACCCGGCACCTCCACCAAAATTAAAAAAGTTTCTGATAAAAGTTTTTGAGTACTAAATAAGAGACTCGACTCGAAATTTAGCCTAGCCTACTACAAAATTTAAAAAAAAACACTTAATACTGTGGTGTTCACTTTGCCATAGGTCCACTACAAATAATAATAATTTGTACCAAATAAATAAATAAATTCGTATTTAGAGCTTACCCAAATCAGTCACATACCTAGGCCTAACTGATTTTCAGTGGGGGACATTAAGCCAAGCGACCCAAACTAGCCTGTAGGCCCCGACGCAATCGAAAGAGTGAGCGAAAACCAACCAAAGATCAATATTTTTAATATGAAATAAAGCAATCAGTGGTATGGGGCAGTGCAAACACCCGCGGGTCAACGTCAGAATCAACAAGGCCGAATCAAAACAATTTTGAATTTATTATGTGCCTCATTGCTAGGACTGCTCCAAAGTCACCGTTTACAAACTCCTAACCAAGAATGTTAGACTAAAGTCCAAGTAAGGAGTTTTTTTTAAAATCTTCTGTCTATAGCGGGAATCGAACCCGGACCTTCTGCTTTGGAAGCAGAGACCTAACTACAAGATTAATGAGCCAACACTTTAAGCGCCTTGTTACCAGAAGCGTTATAGTGCGATATGGAACCTGTAACTTGACAGTAGGGATGACGAAAAACCCCACATTTTTAGGACCCGGGTACCCGTCCACATTACCCGCTGGTTACTCGGGTGGTAGGGCCCAACACAAGAAATCGAGTGGGGTGTCTAATAAACTGCCCAAGAATCCATAATTGCCGAGATGCTGTCCAATAGGCAATAAATAATGACGTGAAATCTCACAATCATTTCAGAGACAGACTGTGCTTAGGCCTATATTTATAGAAGAAGATAAAACTAGATGTTCCCTACATCGCTATCCGTCAAGCAGTCTTTTTCATGGTCACGATCCGTTTTTCGCCCAAAGTGGTGGTGGTGGGTAGAACGAGAGTTTCACTGACTTTTCGAGCAGATAAATTGGCTTGGAGGGAAGATAAGGAAAAGGGCCCGCCCCTGTACTATCTCTATTTTCTAGTGCCTAATTTAAGTTATCTCCGGCTGATTTTGCATTGATATTTTGTAGGCCTAGGGTCTACTAGGTAAAAGTAATTGGTTCAATGAGCGGGTATGTGTGAAGATTTTTACACTAAAGAGAAGCCCGGCCTAGGCTATTTATACTAGGAGATTGATAATATCTAGGTAAGGCCAAGGCTATGGCTATGGGTTAGGCCTACGCCGTAAATTTATGTAAAAGAAAGAATAAGCTAAGTTAATACTTACCAAATGCTAGCTTGTAATTCACATCGAATGTGTGGCGTCCACGATTGCTGGGCGATGTGTGGGCTTTCGATGTATTTAACTTGGAAGATTGTTTTACATTTGACACAATTAATAGTAAGTATAAATTGCTAGTCCAGACATACGTTCGCCTGTAACGTTTTGAAGTGATAAAGCTTCTTCGCAGTTGGAGCCCCCATAATTCACTAGCCAAAATTTCTATTTCCACCACAAGCCTTCCACTAATGTCAGTGAGTGTTGACTCTGTAAAATTTGCCTTTGCACTTTCTTCTGCAGCCTTTAATAAAACATTACTTACGTTTTTCTTTAACGTAGCTTTCAAAATGAATCCTTTTTTACCACGAATGAAACGCGGGGGGCCATCACAATGTGACATTTGAACAAACCGCCCCTTGAAGGGGCCCCTCGGGACGCTGTGGGTTACAGTGATGCCAGATCCTTTGTTTATAGTTGATACTATTGAATACGCTTAAGTTAAATAAAAACTCAACACCAATAATAGTATTTAATTTTAAAAGCTCTTATAAATACAATTTGTTGTTAGTTGAAGCATTTAACTGTGTTTTTTTTTTTATTACGAAAAAAAAAAAATATGTGAGTCAAATCACAGCCCTGTGAAAATAACAATAACAAATCTTGTAATTTGTGAATATAAATTTTAAAAGTAAGCTTCATTATTTTTAATTCATTTAAAATTCGTGAACTTAGTGTGTTTTAATTAATTGTGTGTGATTTGTTTATTTTAAACCATATTAGAGATACCATCAAATTAAGAAAGTCTCTAAAAAACTAGAGAGTATATTCGCTTGAGCTACCTTAAGAGATGTCACCACCAAACTATGATATGGAAAACTATCAAGAAACCTGAGGGGACTTTTACTGCTGAGGGTTATTTTGTTAATACATTATAAGTTATTTTTAACAACAAGCGTGCTATAATATTCTCATTTTCCCCCAATAGGAACACCAAAAAAAATAACCCACGCAAATTTGTGTAGAACATTACTGGGTGCGATATCACCCCTATTCTAATGACCACGGATGCTATTCGAATTGGATGTGCTGAAGTTATTTCTTTTAGCTACAAAATTGGTTTCTCAACTTATAGGTGTGGGCGTAAAAAAAAACAGGGATGCCATGCACTGAGCATGCAAGGTTTTGAACTAGAACGAGGATGTTCGAATATCAAGGAGGCATGATAAGAATTTGGATCTTTACATTACATGCAACCGACACTGATCGAAATAGGATAACAAAAAATAAATTCTACAATAAATGTAAAATAAATATTTAAATATAATTCAATACTACCCACAAAGGTTCGTGAAATTAAAAGAATCGCAGCAAGAGTTTAAATTTATTTTTTTTTAATACATTACACTATAATAACAATACTATTCTTCAAAATTATTTAAAATGTAGTCACATAACTGAATAAATGTAATTTTTATACTGTGGTGAACCTAATTGATGCAACTCTTTTCTAGAAATGGACGATTCAGATTGATCGGCGCACGTAATGTGTTGGGTTAAAACGGTTTGTTTGTCTACAACTCACTTCTTGGTATCTCACATGAATTAGTTTTAATACATTCAACTATAATAAAACAGAATGACACAGACTTCATGCAGGTATAATGCACAAAAATGCGAATAATTCTATATTTCAAACAAAGTTAAAATTCGAACCAACACCTAAGACAAGATAATACTCTTAGCGTGAGACTGTCAGGGTATGTCAGGTGGCTGGTTTAGATCTTAATTCTTGATGAGATGAGATATATCATTATTATTTACTTCATATTTTATAAAAACATTTAAAAAAAAAATTGTAGATAGTAAAACAAACAAAAGAGGATTTCTCGATTTCCAAAAGTAAGTTTTGAAGGTGAAGAAGCCATTTTTGGTTTCGCCAACATTGTTTTTTGAATTCAGCATGATCGAATTAGTAAAAACAGCATATTAATTGCTTCTTCGATAGTAAAACAAAATTTTAAAAATGATTTCTCGATTTCCAAAAATTTGTGTTTTGAAGGTGAAGGAGTCATTTCAGGTTTTGCTTTCATTGTGTTTTGAATTCAGCATGGGTGAATTAGTTAAAACAGCATCTTATTTAATTGCTTCTACGATAGTAAAACAAAATTTAAAAAAATGATTGCTTAATTTCCAAAATTTTGAGTTTTGAACGTGAAGGAGTTTTTTTGGTTTTGCCAACATTGTTTTTTGAATTCAGCATGGTCAAATTAGTTAAGACAGCATATTAATTGCTTCTACGATTGTAAAACAAAATTTAAAAAATGGTTTCTCGATTTCCAAAATTTTGTGTTTTGAAGGTGAAGGAGCCACTTTTGGTTTTGCCAACAATTGGTTTTTGAATTCAGCATGATCGAATTAGTTAAAACAGCATATTTAATTGCTTCTACTCATTAACAGCATAGACTTCGAATTTTGCAGACTGAATTCCCTATCTAGTAGAGGCTTTTATTACGCTTGCACACAATTTTTTTTTATTACCATGAATAACAAACCCTTCAGGTTGTTTCATATACACTCCTCAGCGAGGTCACTATTTGGAAATGCGGTTGACACATCCATGTGCATCATTTGTGGGTTTTTAATTGTGGCCACATTGAGCAGGGTTCTTATGGTTGTATATTTGACTACTGGACCAAATGTTCCATCATATTCTTCCCCATACTTCTGTGAGGCATCCAATGGAAACGAAGACTAAACCAATTCCTAGAGTTGCAAGCGGACTTACACCCTTGTGATGGCCAGCATCCTCCATCTCATGAAACGCTTCATCAGTCCTCATAAAGCATTTATGTCGAGAAAAGTCATATGACCTACCCATTGTCCTCGTTGGCAACACTTATCACAGCCAGAGTATCCATTATGGCTTTATGTACACTTAACATAAGTCTTCGCAACAACATTTAATCTTCTTTCGGCTAAATAAAGCCTGCTTTGTTGAAGCTTATTCAACTCCTCCACAAGATCTTTCATGAACGGTTCCAAGGGAAACTTTGAGCTACCACTTTTTTTTTTTTTAAAATAATAAGCTTCGTGAAATAAAAGACGATGTAACACCCTGGTTCTCTTCAAGGCGCTCTTCTCGACGCGAAGAGGTTGTTCTGACCCGCCAGTGTGGCAGAGTCATCATGGTTCGGGGGAGCGCTTTAGGAGGCCATATGTTTTGCCATTGGGACCAGGTGCGGAGTTAGTCAAGGAGCACAGGACGTCCTCGAACTCTTCTCTAGTGATGGGGGAGATCAGGTTGTGTTCTTCAGGCAAAGTAGTTGGGGGGGGAGATCGGGATGAAGAGGTGTGACAGTTTGGTTTGATGGTTTTTGACGTGGTCGTGAGTGACTTTGCAAAAGTTTGGGTGTTCCGGGATTTGTTGTATGTTTTCTAGGTGGTCCCGGAAGACTTTGACGATGAAAGGGTGAAGGTGGTGTGTGGTCCCATCTACCACTGGTGGTTACTGGGCCTGGTAACCCGGTCTTGAGTTTTTCACTAACTTCCAGAAGGTGGCTGGGTCCGAGGTTCGGGTGGAGTCCATCTTTGCGAGTTTTTTTGTGGAGAGATGCAGTTTTGTGGTTTTGGATTTTGGACTTTACCTTGTTCCTTATGGCTTTGTAATTTCGTATCATGTGCGGCGGGTGGTTGAGCTGCATCATGAGGCGTCTGGTTTTGATCTTAATTTTGATGAGGCATATGATGTGGGGTGGGAATTTGTTGGTTGGGCGGTTTGTGCTGAGGGCTGGGACCGCAGCTTCCTTCGCCGTCTGGATGGCGGTGATTATTTGATTCACCATCTGGTCGATGGCTTCTGGGGTGGTGGGGTGGTATGTCTTGAGGAAGTGGGTGGAGGAGGGTGGAGGGGAAAGAGCTGCCAATTTGCATTGTTGAAGCCCCAGGTTTTTTTTACGGTAGTCTGGGTTGTCTGCACTTCCGGGTTTGAGGACGATGGAAAAATTGGATGGGAATCAAATTTTGAATAAATGGCGTTTTTTTGGGATATTAAAAATGTAGGGGGATTTAAATTTTTCAGAAAATTTTTGGGGGAAAGTGATCCTGGGGAATAGTGGCCAGGAGGGTGGGGGTGGTGGAAGAGAAAAGTGTCAAGATTGTATGAGAACCGATCAAATTACCAAAAGACCAAAATTTATTTTATTTTTTTTTTGTTTTTTTTAAAAAAATTTGGGGGAGGGAGAGGGGGGAAGGTGATAAAAAGAAGTAAGGAGGGGGGTAGGGGAGGAATGACTTTGATAGGGGGTCGTAGGTGGCAAAATGTAAATTTCAGATAAAATCCAAACAAATGACCTAAAAGGTAAAGACTTTTGTTTAGGTACCTAGGTATAGAAAACAAAGAATAACATTGACAATCTGAATTTGATATGAGTACGCCTAGGCCTTACTTGAAACGTATCCGTGATTGTAGGATATTGAGACATGAATAAAGACTCCAATAACCCTGGCTGGGTATATTTCTCTTTCCTATCTGGCAAGGTGATGTATAGAAGTCATCCACCTCTAGAGAACTTGAATTTTCTGTCCATGTTATAGCAAGCTCTTTCTTGCTACTTCGTTTTTCGTCAGCGTCTTTTATCTGCAAGTACCAAGAAGTGTGTGAAAGTTCGCATCCATTTTTTATTATTATTATTATTATTATTATTTTTTATTATTATTTATTATGATTTTTATTTATTCATAGGCAAACAGTTACATAATATGTATCAGCTATGCAATATGAAGTGGATGTACGAAGCGAACCTAAGTCCTTACACATTTGTGTCCTACATCCATCGTAAATAAAACCAAAATATAACAAAACAAAAAACTTACAAATTTACATTCAGATACCCATATTTTGATGAAAGTGATGAGATAAAAAGAAAACAAAAACATTAAATTGATATAAGAAAAAGTAATAAGACTAAAATTTTATGAAACTGATAAGGCCTAGATACATGTGTAATACAATGATTATATGGTTGATATGAGTAATAACATAAAAAATAGTTCCTAATGAAAATGATGAGAGGGAAAAATACAAGGGTTTAAATTGATAGTGTTAGTTAAGTAATAAGAAAAATTACAATTTTTAATAGAATTGCGGTAGCACACATTCTAAAACTATCCTTCCAGGTTCACGTTGAACCTACTTAAAAGTTCTAATATAGCCCTGTTAAATTCACTGCCAGTCAAGTTTTTAATTTCAGTAGGGAGAGAGTTCCAAATCCGCGAGGCAGGGTGGTAAATGGATTTTTTGATAGAACCCTGTGTTGGATCGAGATGCCGGAGCATAGCTCCTTGTCTGGGTCCTCCCCCCAGGTGAACTTCCCTGTAGTCCAGCGATAGTCGTTCGAGAGGATCCAGATCAATTTGTCTACTCATCCC
The DNA here is from genome assembly GCA_024449915.1 of Sweltsa coloradensis. NCBI lineage: Eukaryota > Metazoa > Arthropoda > Insecta > Plecoptera > Chloroperlidae > Sweltsa > Sweltsa coloradensis. The sequence continues at coordinate 21,565 of JAMZAV010005687.1, forward strand.
CTTATGTAGGAACAGAATGTCACACTTGAGAAAAAACCTTAAATGCTAGGTATATTTAGACTGTCTCTTCTTTCTTCGAAACTAAGTCTGTCCCTATATCCGTATACCAAATTTTTGTAGCCCTGTTTTGCATAACTTCTAATTTGTGATTTTTGTTGCTGTGGTCGGTGCCAGGCAGGCGCTCCATACACCAAAACTGGCCTCACAAGCGCCAGATACGCTATTCTGCGCACCCTTTGTTGGCTAGCATTTAAATTTCTGTGGATGATATCCTATAACTTTGAACATTATGCGCGTATGATTTCATGTGAAGGTTCCAAGACAAATTCCCCGTTATGGGTAATACCCAACAATTTAATTGATTGGTTGATTGAAGAGTTTCTCCTTGAATGACGTATCTGCTATTAAAAGGTTTGGGAGCCCGGGTTTTTTAAAAATAGTAGGGTGCATTTTTACCCTTGAGTTTCACTGATTTTCAGTACACCATCGAGAAACTGAGTCCAGATCTTCTTGTAGCGTCAACCATATCTCGTGTTTGTCACTGGGCGATATAGGGTACAGTCATCCGCATACATTTCAATCTTAGATGAAACACACAAAGGTAGATCCATCATGTATATCACCAAAAAACAATGGCCCCCAACACGGACCACTCCTCGCAGATAGTACGTGTTAGAACGAAGGTGGCCCAAAAAACAAAACCCCTTTGCTGTCTTATAAGCTACGGCAGCACTAAAAAAAATTGCAACATTACAAAATATTAGACTACTCCTGAAGATGTGTGGTGTGCACTGGAGATTTGGGGAAAACTGGCTAGATCAGCCTTCTTTTCCCCAAGAGTCATGAAGTTCTCCAATCTTTTGGCAAGGGTACTTACGAATGACGAATGATTCTTCGAATAGCAGCGGAACCTTTGTACGCTTGCTGCTAGTACCGGATTTTATAAGACTTTCCCCCGGTATCCGTCAAAAAAATACGTGTGCCCTTCTGTAAGGTAATGCATATTTTGGATTCTCTCTGTGAGGCAAGTGGCGAGGTCACCGAAATAATTTGGTTTGCAGGTTTACCCAAGACCAATACTACAGCCTGTCCCTCTACAATGGTATGTGAAGAAGATCCCTCAATGCAAATGGTCGGTGGACATTCTATGCCTTCAGTCACCACTTTGAAAAGAGATGCCGACACAACAGGTGGTGAGGGTGTGGCGGTAATATATATCCTCTGCGCAACCTATGTCCTTTCATCCATATTATCTGTTAACGACTCATTTGCCGGGAAATGAGAGTTGTGGAAATTGAGGAGCAATAGTCTCGTTTCCCCCCAGAGGCAGATGTCTCCCCCTTTAGGAAATGTGTCGGGTTGCCATGCACACAGCCATACAAATCTTGATTTCTTTTCTCCTTCTTTCATTAGTGGGAGTGACATTTGGCTGGCTGTTGGCTGTTGTCCGGGTCATCTGCTTCTAGCTTTGTTGCGAGGGTGTCGCTTGCTTGTTAGGCGCGCTTTCCTTAAACGATTTCTCGAACATTACCTTTTTTAAAAGTTGCCCATAGAGCGTTTCGTGGCCCTTCCCCCCAAATTTTACTTCAATTCTACACTCAATTTCGGGTACCTCCACCCACACCATATGTTTCCCTATTATTTTTTTTATTTTCCCGGGGATCACCTGAAACAGTTGAAAGTACCCCTACGTTCTACATTATTTCTTACTTTGGGGGTTTTCTTCAATTTTTCCCAAAAAATCCTGGCTGGAAATTTTGAAAAAATCTTCTGTCATATCAGGTTGGGTTACATTTAGGCCATAGTCCTTGTCTGGATTCTGAGATATACTCTGTTTTTCTTGTGGCTATTAGTAGGCTGCGGGCATTGTCAATGAGGGCGTGTGATGTCCTTATTAATTCTGTGTATGATGCCAATTTTTTCTAGACTGGGAATCAAGTTATGTCCGTTCTTCTTTGTCCCTTTACAGAAGGTTGGCCGAAAATGTGATACAGAATATTTGAGATATCTTATTTTAATAAAAAAACAACGCATCATTGAACGTAATACCGTCTTGACTCTTTCTGTACTTTACCGCACTAGTTATTGCTCTGCGGAATTTGAGAATTTTCCCCTCTAGATTTCGTCTCAAACGGACGTCTTTCAACGAAGTGTCATTGGCAATTGCTTTCAACTTTTCGCAAAAAGTTACGATAGAGGTGGTTGCGGCATTCTACTTTCTCAACAGTCATATTACTGTAAGGCCTTCTGGAAAGAATGCTGCTGTAGTCACTACTGTCGCAATCTGCGATTAGCCGTCCATAACGTACACCATACATTTCCTCACTTCAACTAAAAAAAAAATCAAGTATCACAATATATGGTTTCCATTTCTCCGCAAGGCCCCCCCCCCCCCTACCATCTTGTGAGTCCCGGTATAAAAAGTTTAAAAAAAATCACCCCCCCCCCCAAAAATGAGGGGCTTTATTTATGAATGACCACTTGCCCATAAATGCAAGCTTGTTTAGGAGGTTCAATCTCTTAAATAAATCTAAAGAAAGGTTATATTTGATCTAAAATGGCTATATTTGATCTAAACTGTTTAAAGAATAATAGTTCTCAAAACCCTATCTACCTTATCTAGTAAGTAGGTTATGCTATTTTAGGAAATGCATTCTCCTTAGGCCTATATTTTCCGTAGGTACACATTTTAAGATATTGTCATGTTTAGCTAGTTAGCCCTTTTGGCTAAGGGTGGTGTTCGCCAAATGAGTGTTAAGTGGGGGCGTATGGGTACTCTTGAGTCTAGTTAGCTAATCTTTGACCGGAATCGATGTTTGATGGGTATTAGTGGGGTTTTGGGATTGGGGTTTCACACATTGACAAGCCATGGTTTCAACGTAAGAGAGCATCTGTATTTTAGATATGAAACCCAATCCTATTTCTGTCCTATTTAGGTAATAGTCCCTGCTTTAGGCCCTGGTGGAACGTGGTTCATTTATCCCCATGATTACAAGCTGACTGATTATTTAGTGACATAATGATTTACTGGAAGGGTTCCCCTGGACTCGAGTGGAATGGTGGACTGCTGGGCTATCCTGGATCCTGGATGAGTGTTCAGCGGTTCCCTCGTAGTTCCCGGAACGGTTCCTGGTGTCTTCTTGCTTCGCCTCTTCAGATGGCTAAACCAGTGGGTTCCACGCCACTCACGTCTCCCTTGATCACGTAAACATTAGCTCGACCTTCCGCGTTATTGCCCTGGCTCAACTCTCTTAATCACGCACACATTCGGACAACCTTCTTCAATTATAGCGTTTGTTCGACCCCCCGACCGTCTTCCGTGACGCCCCCCAGTCGGTGCTTCCGTGATGCACTCGACACCCACGTGGTTTGCTCTCCGCCAATCAGCAAAGGGTTCTCTCTGGTGCTGCATCCCCCCACCGGCCCATTAGAGGCCCGTGTCTCCTAGTTAATAGCCGATCAAAGTCCAACTTAGGATCGCTTAATGACATGACGAAATAAACTGACGACGACAGGACGCAGGTCAATGCTTGGAACAATCCACGCTCGTGTTTATTGAGAAATAGCCCGAGTAAACGCTGAGATAGGGTCTAGCAACTTCCAAAGTTGAACAATACTCAGCCGTTGACCTGGGTAACATCCGGCATAAATGACGTCAAGCAAGATTGCGACACCTTCCCGATCAAGTAGACACATGTACTGGGGTCTCCAACCCTAATACATGACTTTGCCCCCCCCTACTCAGGGCACGTCCCCGTGACCTGGGTTGCTGGTAGTTGAGAACGCGTGTCGACTTATAACTTCCTCTGCCCCCGCCTGAGGGATTAGGGGTCGGGTGACCGTTAATCCGGGAGTACTCCGTCATCCGCTGATGTGGGAAAGCACATGTGCCTAGGTACATTTCGTTCGTCCTCTCCAGAGTTAAAATTACTTTGTACCCGGTAAACATGGCTGAAGAGTCTTCTGGCGATGGCGTCTCCCTCCCCGTGTCCTCTTGTGGTAATGCCCTCTTCCTTTATACTCTTAAAAACGCTTTTCCTCTTCCTTTGTCCTCTTGAAATGATATCCTTTCCTTCGCCCTCTTGAAATGATGTCCTCTTCTCAGAGTCCACACTAAAAATTTCCTATCCCAAGAAATGCAACATAACTAATTTCCCCTCCCAAAAAGGAAAAAAAAAAAAAACGTCCACGTTCCCCCAAAGGGATAAATGCACGAATTTACCTTTTCAGAATACATCAGGATCTACTTAAAATAAGTGACTCGACGACAGTAAGACTTCCTATGCAAAGCTCTAATTAAACGTATTTTTGGTCCCTGTAGAACCCTAGTTTAGCTATACACAAGACACATTAAGGAAAACCGAAAAATAAATATAGCACGCAAGGTATGTGTCTGTGCTTTAAATCCAAGAAGAAAACAATGGTCATGCAATTAAGTCAAACTGTCATAATTCCCTGTATAATAATTTTTTAAAAAAAAAATATATATATCACCGAGGCTCCTGTAAACCTCTGGGACTTTTAAAAAAGAAAAAATTACAGAACGCTCTCGACAGTGTTGATGTCCGGAAGCCTCACAGCCCACTGGCACCGCCTCAGTGAAGCTGGTATTTGCAGCTTGTAGGTACCAGTCCTCCCCCTCAATCCACGTAACCACTGTAACATAAATAATAAACAGCAGAAACGGTACGTGTCAGCTTTTCAAACCACAACATCAACATTGGGAGGGATGACCTTGACGGCAGCGAAGGTAAGCCAGTGAAGAAAATTGCAAACTAAGCACATTCTAAAATTTAAAACTTTCCTTGACAAATCTCTACGTATTTGAAATAGGAAATCAAACACAAAAAACTTATAGCAATTTAAAATACCCATTAGTAAGCAGAAAGTTATTTCCATTTTAAGAATCAGGACCACTTTTAATTTAACCATTAAAATCAACAAATAAAATGCTGCCGACAGGTTAAAGAAAAAAGAAATATTCTTTGTTTTGTTTACCACATAAATGAAGTGAAAGAGAAATGCAATTAAAATGCTTAAATTATAAAATTATTCACAAATAAATCCACAAAAAAAAAACCTTAGTTGAATCTTTTACACAACACTTTTGCTTATTGCATTTCATTTACCACAGTACAAGACAACTATTAGTCAGCAAAATAATGTAAACAAAAACAAAGAAATGAAAGCATGTCACAACAGTGTAGTCGCTTGTCACTTAGCACAGGCCTAGGTAAACTAAACCCAGCTTTTCCCCTACCCAGGTGCCTACCCTGCACGAGGCTTGTACCTCCCAAAGTCATTGTAAACACAAGAAATGAAATCTTTGCTTGGACACCAGTTTAAAGACCAATGATTACGTCCAAAACAATATCCCTCTTGGGGGGTTTGAACCTTCACATGACTAGCTTCTGTACGTCATTGGGCTTCCTGCCCCCCCAGAATGAGCATGAAGGACGGGCTCACAGTACATGCGGCCTCCGTGTTCCCAATAGGAACCTAAAACGCCCTCGTCAATCGTGACAGCTACAGTATTAGGCACAAGCTGGCGAGCAATCTAACAAACTCGTGTCGCCCAAGGCAATGACGGTTGTCCCCCTCGTCTTTCCTTGTCTGTGATACCAGGGTGGGGTTTGGTTTTAGGGCGCTTAGAGCAACACCTACGACGTCTACAGCAAACACAGCTTAACGCAAATAAAAACGCCCCGATCAGAACTGTTCCAATCATCATTCCAGTCATAACCTCAAAAAACTCAATTTTAGGTGGGCAAGGGGGTCCGCCGTGCCGGTCCAACCGCACATAGCCCAATTAAATGGGGGTTTCTAAACACAATAACTGAGACCACCACAGCCACAATCCAAGACACAAAATCGACTGCCGACCCATGCAATACAACATTGTTGAAGGTATCCCAATTGAAATTCGGGCAGGAAACCCGGATCTAATGCACCCATCTCTTTAGGAACAGAAATATTTAGATGTGGGACCCGTTGCATCCAATCAGAGTCTAGGAATATCACATTCTCGAAAACCGACCTCGACGACATTGACACCCTATTCCCTTCCGTTAGATTACCCCTAGCCCAAACCCTTAGGTAAATAGGGTCATGCTGACCCATAACCCCCTTCGCATCACACGGGTACAATTCTCTAACCAAGAGCCTTCCGTTCAGTAATGTCCGGCAATCACAGGGTATAGATAGACGAAGCGACCCCACCACTGCTAGGTCCGGAATGGGAATCTCGACTGGACTCCGCACCCTACAGTCGAACCGAAGCACCCCCTTTGCATGGGTAAGAGCGTAAGACTCCAACTCTAGCTCCGTGAGTTGTACGCTCCTATCCTCAGTGCATTGGAACGAACAAACTTTATGGAGGCCCTAAAACAAGTGACGTAAACATGACCCTGAAAGACGGTCGCTGTTACTTGACACCGCTCTGGTAGCAAACAGAGCGAGTTTACATGAGGCTGACAATGCCGCAGGGAATTCCCCGATATTTCCGTCAACAGTAAACCGGAAAAACCCCAAAGATAGTCGGTTCTGCCCCTAATCACACAAGACTGGTTCTCCCATGCGAAGACTATTTTGGGTGAGGTTGGAACAAGCGCCACCTCATCCCCTGAGACCTTATCGGGACACGAACCGTCACTAAAACTACATCGTCCGCCACCAAACAAGTCGCCAAATCCAAATTATAATATTGCGAAATTTTCGAAGGTTCCAATACCAACCCCTTTTCCGTCTTTCCAAAGTTTCTTTTTCAAGCCACGAGATCATCAATCAGCAACCGATGGAGGGATTGCGCCCTGGTATCCGACCCATCCTGCAGCTATTAAGCAATTCTAATCGGAAAACTTGCTCTAGAGCTTTAAATGATTGTTTGCCTGGTGTAACAAAAGAAGCAACGCTGCATGGATAACCCTGCCCTTTATAGTCGAGCTCGTGCACAGTGACTTCCCTGAAATTTTCGAATCTTAGACAAATTCGCCCTAGCCTGATTTGACGAGACTAGCACCCCCGAGAGCGTTTCGGAATAATCTTTCAGAGACGAAGACAAATTACGCAATTCCTCGTGCGTTTTATGTAAGGCCCTATCTACGTTACTAGCGTAAGATTTCAACCCCTCCTGCGTATGGTACATATCCTCAGCATCCTTCTGCGTCAGCAAATTACAACACCATTTTCCCGCGGCCCCTAAGAAATCAAGACCTCGGGTTCGTCTCCCCGCATCCACAGTTACGTTGACGGCCACATCCTGACCCGTACCTGCGTCAAGCATTGCAAATTGCGGGAAACTAAAACACTGTCCAGGTGAGGAAAAGCCTCAGCACCTCGCAACCGCTATCCTGGGTAACATTATCGGGACATGCCGCTTCTACTACGGGTTCAGTGTCAAAATTCGACTGAACGACCTGAGGCCAAGGGGCGGAAAATAAAATAGGCACCGTGGACTCATATACTAGCGCGTCCTCTAACATTCTGCCAAAATACTCCGGACATTACCTCCACCCCAGGTCCCCCGCTATCCTGTTTCACATGGATGAACGGTGAAGAAGATGGGCTTACTCACCAATGTAGGTAATCCAAATAATCCCGAGAAGGCGATGAACAGTATGAAGCACAGACAGAACACAACCACTGTGGCACCATAGCACTGAGGACGACACACACACTGACCCGCTACCTGCGCTACCTGTAAGGACAGGCAGAACTTTATACTCTCCACTCACTACTCCTATTTTTTTTTTTTTTTTTTTTTTTCTTTTTTTTTTTTTTAACCAGCTCTTTCAATATAGCCCCCTTAAATTTAGTTCCCCTAAATTTAAACTTCCGTAAATTAGTTCCCTTAAATTTTAACCCCCTCCCCGACTACAAAAAAAAACAAAACAAGAAAACCAAGCAAGCGAGAGAAAACCAAAAAAAAAAATGAAGTAAAAAAAAAAAACTGAGCTCTGGCGTACCCTTTTTTTTTTTCTTTTCTTTTTTTTTTTTCCCCCTTACAAGTCCCCGAGACCATACGCATAAAACCAAACCTGGCTCCAGCCACGGAGCGTCCCCGACCCCAAAGTAACAGTCCCCGGGGTGGAGGCCTACTCCCCCCTGAAGTCCTTGCAGGCTCGCAAGTATCGCCCAAAAGCCTTTGCCAGCTCCCATTCCGGGACCCACGCCCCCAAAGTGCGAAGCGCCCCCAGCGCTTCGAAGCGGAGCAACTCGCCCCAACAAAACATTCTTCTGTATTGCCAGTATTTGCTGTAGTCGTCCCACATCTCCATTGGATTCTCCACTTATCGTTAATCACTCCTCTTTCCGCGGGCGATCACTCTCCCCCCCCCACAGTGGTCAACTCTTCATCCCCCTCGGGGGTCCGCAGAATTACCCAACCTACGATTTTTTCAACTCGACCACCTTCTCGCCCGGTTTGGCCCGTGAATAGGGAGTTTCACTCCCGGGAAAATAATGGCGAGCTCGGGTCGTCGTCGGGGAACCCTTCCCTTTGACTACCTCCCCGACGGCGACGACAAGGACAACACGGACGGATGATGACACAGACGGAGACGACCACGACGTGGGGGAACCCCTGCCCTCCCCATATGCTTGTGGCTGGTTCGGGCAGCACAGGCCTGTCCACCCCATGTCCCCCGCGTCATCCCTTACGTCCCTCCCTTCGTCTCGATTAGCCCAAATTGCATAAATATGAGACGTAAAGCAATATCCAATCAATCAATCAACAAACAATTCTTCTGTATTGCCAGTATTTGCTGTAGTCGTCCCACATCTCCATTGGATTCTCCAACTTATCGTTAAACATTCCTTACCGCGTCGATCACTCTCCCCCACCCACAGTGGTCAACTTAAACCCCTGGGGGGCCCCCCAGAATTCCCCAACCACTTTTTGTTCCGCTGAGAACTTATACCCAACGTGTTTCAAACCAAAAAAAAAAACACAGACAATTTCACTCATCATCCGGGAAAAGCGACTAAACGGCTTTTAGCACCACTGGAGAACGTACCCCAGGCAGCAGAAAATCCGCGAAAAAAACCACTCAGAAAATCAAAGTAAATTTTCGCCCGGGTCCCCATCGCCAAACGAAGCCCTGCGCGCACAAATTTTGAAACCCTGAACCCTTTTAGCCGAAAAAACGAAAAATGAAACGGATTCCCAAATTTCTGCTCCTCTTTTTTTTTCCATTTCTTTTTTAAAAAACCCCAAAAGTGAAATTTGGAAAACAGACCAACGACCCCCAAAAGTTTGGGCATTTTGCCATTTCCTCACTTACCCTTTTTGTTAAAAGTAAAACAGAAAAACACTCCGGGGAACCCATCCGCGCTCCGCCCATTTTGGGGAAAAAAATTTAAAAAAAACCCCCAAAAAAACAACACAAAGAAAAACAACCGTGAAAAACAACGTATGCGGCCAGACCCTATGTGGGGGTAAACCTAGCAAAAACCCCTTTTCCCTTTAACCAAGCTAAACCCCAACCAACTTCAACATCAGAATGACGTAATAGCCAAAAACAGAGTGCCCAAGCTTTCCCTAAACAAGTGTAGCCTAGATTTTTTTAGAGAAAAACATTTGAAATAAACCAAAACCCCGGGACCCGGTTTTGTTAGCTGAGGCCAAAGGGAAAAAAAACCCTTAATTTATTTAAATTTCATTTAGCCATCAGGACACCCTAAACGATACCCCAAGAATTTCCACCCTTTCAATCACACAGCAGTGGGGTTTTGATCACCCCCCTCCCGTGTACATACAGCTCCTACACGTTCCCCCCGGGTACGATTTTACCCGGGCCCGCGCAGGGAAGTCAAAATAGCCATCAAAAAGTAGTCAGACCGGCTCATATTAAAAGCCCGCGCGGGCAGGAAAAACAGGCTGCCCGCACGAGTGTTGACCTGTCTCCAAGTTCCACACGGGGAACCTAAAAACCTTTTTAAACCAGGGTCCTATAAACCCTGAAGAATAATCGGGCCGCCCAAAATTATTTCCAAAATAAAAATCCAAATGAAATTTTTAAAACCCATCAACCCTTTAGGTTTTTGGGTACATCGTTAGACCTAGTTTTATTTTAATACCATCCTCAAAAACCCAGGTATAAATCCCCAGGCGTGCGACCTATATAAGTTTTTAAAACCCTCCACAGTAGGTTATTTCCAATCTTTTGAAAAACGCCATGCAACCACGACATGCTATTGTAGCTGTATATTTAAAACCCCATGGTCGCAATAACCCCCCGTAGACAATCGTTGTGAGAAAATCACGGGCAAGACCACATATAGAAATTTTCGAAAAAAATCACATTTTAAATATGCAAAAATATACCAACAGAACAACGACCCACCAGCGGCCATTATTTAGGATTACGCCTTAGGGTTCCTCAGAAAATACCGGGTATAAATACCCGCAATTATAATTATCCGACTGCCACCCCCTAACAATCGGTGATAGCCTAATTCCTTAATATCCCAAACTTTTTTTGTGTCCCCATGCTAGAGATACAAACCCCAGGTCACAGGAAAAAACACATAGCGGTTTTCTCAAAAAGCACAAACACAAAAATGGAACCACGACATTCCTCTAAAATAAAAATCTAAAAAATCATACATCGTACTCAAATGAAAACAAACCATAAAAACCCATGGGAGTGCCTGAAAAAAAAAATTCCCCCCCCCACGACAAATTGCCGGGTTTCATTCCACACCACACAAAACGGACCAGTGAGGTTTCCCCTAGTTTTCCTCGCCTTTTTTACCAACGGGGGATACAAAACCGGGGAAACCACTTTTAAAAATACAAATACAATCCCACCCCTTTTCATACTGACGACAAAAAAAAAAAAACAACATTTCTCCTCAGAATTGTTCCTTTTAATCCTAATTTTCCTAAAGTACTGAATATTACAACTCAAAATAAAACTTTTATAACATTTTGGGAAAAAAACCCAAAACCAAAGATACGCCCATATATCAACCATTTAACTCATACGACGCCACACAATATTTGGCAAATTATAATCTATGCAACAAGTTCTAAAGGTTTTTTTTAATACCCAGTCGTCGAGCTAAAATCCTACATATTCACTGCCGACCTTCATTGGAACCAGCCCTTTAGTCAGCTTTAAAATTGCAACATGCCCAGTCTTTCGCTCGGCGCACGTCACCGTGAGAACGCTGGCGATTTTGAAACCACCCGGTATTTTAAATAACTTAGTTCCGTACGAAGTCACGAACACGGAGAAAAAAAATGAAATTAGAAGACCCAGGGTGCGTTCATTCCCTTTATGACATAAATATTAAAACAAAAATTTTTCCTAACATAATCAAACGACAAACTATTTTAACGGACGGGGCGCCCAACCCGGGCCCACTAACGCCCTACAAACCAAAGATAGCATGAGCTGCGTTTTTCAAAAAAAAACTCACAAACCCTTTATTAACACTGTACGCTTTTGTACCCACCACAACGAGAACTTTTTCGAACAATCCTCAATAGCCTAATATTACAATACACAAAACAATGGCTTACTGCCAGCTTTTAAAAGGGAAAACTACTCACCCCGCTAACATAATCGGACCGTCATAGATTTTCCACCGCTCTTCGAATCGATCTAACCATTGACCTATTCCCGTTCATAGCACCCCTTACTGACTATACCCAGCCAGCAAAGAGATGATTATCCCCACTCTATGACGAAATTTCCCCGAACAAATTCCCCCCAAAAAACATAGAACTATGGAACACCGTAACTTTCCTTTTTCCCTAAAATTTTCTATCTATGTTATTTTTTAATACATTACAATTACTTGCCCCTCTTTATAAATCATTTCCCGTCCTGCCTAGACAATAACTATTTTTAATACTAATAATATACTTAACAAAATTCCACCCATCTAAAAAAAAGGCTATAAAAACGAAAGAAACTTTTCTATACAACCTATCATGCGTAATTGTGGAGAAAACCAAGGATTAAACCCCAACACAAGTTTGGTAAAACCAAAATACTATGTACAATTCAGCAAAAGTCAATCCCACTTCCCTTTTTTTTCCTTTTTTCCAAACAAAAAAATTTATACAACCAACGTTATAATAACAAACGACAGCACGGAAATATACAATAATAAAATAACCATAAAAATAAAGAACAAATTTCCTCTTCTAGCACAGATGGAACTCTTTATACCTATTAAAATTATAATTCCTCTAAAAAAATAATTCCTTCCCCCATTTTTCATTTTCATTTTTTTTATATTTTCTTTTTACATAAAAAAATAATAATTTATGACTCTAAACAAAACGATGGTCACACATTTTAAATGGCGAGACTAGCCTCCACATGGCATTCAATCACCCATGTAAAGCGTAACTATTTTACCCGGGGAAACCAAGTAAAAATTAGTTTTTGGGGTTAGGGGATTAACCTTGCATTTCATTCTAGAACAACCATTTGGCACAGTTACTTATTAGATCTTTTTGATTGATTGAATCATGGTGCAAGTGAATTCCCATATTGCCCCCACTGGACTGGCGGACGGGGGCCCCCCAATGACCTTGTTTGCGTTTTTATATGTTAAATCATCAAAAAAGCTGAGAGTGGACTCAAACACGTATTAGCCCTTTTTGATGTTTGAACGATGGGCCAAGATAAAATCCCAATTTTGCACACTGGACAGTGGCGGAGGGGGGCCCCCCAAAATACTTTTGTATGTGCGTTTTTATTTTTCGATCATAAAAAAAGCTGAGAGGGACTAAAATCATTCGTTAATTTTATCCTTATTTCTATGAAGGTAACGTGGAAATCTTTACTGGCAGAATTTATTTTTTGGAGAAAAAAAAACGGCAATAAAGGCCATTTGAAAGAAAAGAGTTTTTTATGATATCGTTAGATATTGTGACGGGCCCGATAAAGCACAAAGGTCAACTAGTTAATTTTTTAAGACACACAAAAATTAATTGTTTTTCGCTTGAGATTAATAAACGGAAAAAAAAGGCTACATTAAAAATAAAAAACCAGCATACTTCAGCCCGGGGAGAGAGGGCAAAGCTGAATTTAATGAAAAAAAATTTGGGAAAAAAATTGAACAATTGGAATTTTTATTTTTAAGTTTTAGAAAAATGGCATAATAATTATTAAAATTTGAGAACCAAATTTGGCCACATGTGTGGAAAGATGGCAAAATTGGAAAAGAAGCGCAAAAACGAAATAATTGCGGAGGCGCAAAAATTGAAGTTTCGTTTTTGAGATTAAAATTCAAAAAAAGGCACCAATAATTTCCAAAATAATCGAATTACCTACCCCCCTGAAAAAGGGTTTACAATAAATTAATTAAAAGTCGCAAAACAAAAAAAAAAACTATGAACAAAAAACGGTTTTTCATTTTTGAGACTAGTTAAATTATGTTATTTTCATTTGCACTTTCCCCCCCAACAACAACCCCTTCCAAATCTGCTTGTTGCCTTGAAAAATGACAGTAGGTTTGTTTGGTTTACCATGTAGTGTAGGTGTAGGCCTGAAATAAAATTACACAAAACCCTTTCCCCCGGGAAAACCCAAACTTTTTTTTTAAGCACACTCTAACTAGATTAGTCACATCGAACTGTCAAACTAAAAAACATAATAAAAAAAACAAAATATGTTGAAGGCATAATGAGCAAAAATGTGAAAATGTGTACTTCTGAAAGATGAAAAGCATTTAAAATATAAATTTCAAAGTGACCCTAATTTGGGGTTAGGCCCCCCACTATTTCCCCCTCATAAAAAACGGCCACATAAAAATACTTCAAAATCATTTTTTCAAATACGAAATTATGGACTTTTAATTGTTTTAGGGTTTATCGATTTCAATGAAAGAATGTGTTTATCAGTTGAAGCGTTTCTTTAAAATGTTGCGCCAAAATTTTTACAACAAACCTTCCCCACCTCCTAGAGCCGTGCAGAAATTCTAAATTTTACACTACACGAAGTCAAACCAAACGGTACATTTACTACATTAACCCCCCCCCCAAAACCTTTTTAGACATTTGAGCCTACATATGTAAAGTGTAAGTTCGTGTAGAAAAACCAAACAAACCTAGTAGTATCAATATTTGGCCTGACTGTGCAGGTTTTCCATGTTTCCACTTACCATGCAGGGGAAGAACCGGAAAGGCAGTGTCGCCCCCCAAGGACATGCGCAGCGATGGATTTTACCTTTTCCAGACCCAAAAAGACCCCCAAAGCTACGGCTCTCCAACAGACATGTACAGCAAAAAAGCAAGTAAAAGGCATCCGTGCGACGTTCGAACCATTTTTGGACTTTCCAAACCTCTCCAGTGGACAGGTCAAAAACTGAGCTTGACTCCCGTGAATGAAATCAGGACATCGTATCCCGGGTGGAGTTTGAAATCTGCCCATCGTGCAATGCACAATGAACATTTTAAGGCCATCACCAAGGGAGACGTCCTAAACAAGTCCCCACGTCCCGCGCGAGCTCCAGAGCCTCATGACCTGAAATTGGTTTATACACATCCCGTTATATTTTGCGAACGTTTTTTGCTTTGGGGGCTTAACCCCCATTGTTTTTGGGGGGGGGAAAAAAATTTTTAAACAGGCCTTTTTTAGTAAACCCCGCTTGGAAGGGGGAAAGGGATTTGGAGAACCCCGAAACCCTCAGGCCTACCTGAATGCACTTGTTATAAACAAATTTTGAAAAAAAACGGGATTCTTACCGGGAACTTTTTTTGTTTTTAATTTTCAAAACCCTTTTCTTGATTATAAACCCCAAATTTTGCCCTTAAGTAAACCTTAAGGCAAAAATAATTTCCCTTTTGTTTTGACCTTTTAACCCCAACTTCCGAAAATTTTCCTATTTCCAAAATGCAAGAAAAACTTCTTTTACTTTGTGGGTTTGATTAGTTGGAACACGCTATTTTCGGGAACGGTATTTCCGTTTCAAATTTTTTAATAGGAAAATTTGGGAGCTTGGACCCCTTTGTGGTAGATTTTTGAAGCCGATTTTTCCTACTTTGGGTAGGATTACTTTTGGTGTTAGGCCATCGTGGAGAAAGGGGCCCCCTTTAGGACTCGGGGCAACGAACTCCAAGAGCTTTTTGTTTTTTAGTGAGATTTACTGTTCTAGCACCAGTACCTTTGAGGGAACGAAAGCCAGGGTAATTGATGGATCCAAAACCGTGAAAAAAAACATTTGCAAAGACTGAAAACATGTCAACGTTTTGACTGCCTAATTGGGATAAACTGCTGAATTTTCAATTTCCCGCTGAAGAGCGAGATCCCAAAATTAAAAACCAACAAGAGACAATGTCCTCTGTTGAATTAAAAGCAGTTCAGTGCCTGTTTGTACCCAAATTTGTGTGCCCCGCAATATTTTTTTATATTTTTTTAAAATTTAAGAATATTATTGCCCCAAATCTCCCAGCGATCAGTCAGTCAAATAGTCTCGATTTTAAATGTTCTTTTATTGCCGTTTTTTTTTACTCCAAAAGGCAAAATATTGCCGAGCCGATTAACACTTGGGGAACTTTAGGGGAAATTTCGAAAAGTTTTAGTACCCCCCTCAGGTAGTTCGACTAATCGAATATTCAAAACGAAAATCCAAAGTTCCCAAAAGGGCTCATACAAAATGCGAAATTTTCTTTTTTTTGTTATTTTTCCCCCGCCAAAAAACTTCGAATTTTTCCGACACCAAAAAATACTTATATTTTGTGCGTCACATAACAGTCATTCAAAACCCCTCCCCAAGGGTAAGGGGCAGTCGATGTTTGCTTCATTGCTTTTACAAAATTCGCCTTTTTTTTCATTTCTTAGTTCACAACCCAAAAGCTACCATTTTTTGTGTCCTGCTTTATTAAACTTTGCCTACCCTTTTGTTTTAAAATCAGAATTTTTGTCTATCTCCAAAAGCTCATCAATAAGTCTTCGGTTCGATTGAAATTGCCTTATTGCCGTTTTTTGTCCCCAAAAGGTAAATTTTGCCAAAAAACGGTTCCACGAACCTTCATAGAAATGAGCGGAAAAATTTCGAAAGATTTGAGTCCCCCTCTCAGCTTGTTCGCGATCGAACATCACAAACGAAAATCCAAAGTTCATGGGCGGCCCCATTCCCCCCACTGTCCAGTGGGCAATATGCTATTTATCTTGGGGACCCTTGATTCAATCAATCAAAAAGGGCTAAAAATGATTGAAATCCCCGCTCAGCTTGTTTGACTGTCGAACATAAAACTCGCAATACCGTGCCCTGGGCGGGCCCCCCGCCCCTGTGCCCGTGGGGCCATATGGGAATTTCATCTTTGGGACCATCGATTCAATCAAACAATAAGGTGTAAAAAGTAAAAATGTGCCCAAATGGCTTGCTTCTAAAGAATGCAAAGGGTTTACCCCCATCGTGTCCCTAACCCCCCAAAATATATAACCCTCCCGTTTAGTCATCATTTTTTACGAAAACATTTTGACGCCACGCTCGCATTTCTCCGAAACCCCTGGTTTGCAAGCTCAAGACTCGAGTCCTGGTTACTAGGCGCGTCGTCAGGCCCGCTCCGCCGTCCGTCCCCTCATCCTCAGACTGATCTTTGTCTGCGTCTGTCTGTCTGCCCCGCTCCGCGCTGCCTCACCGTAGTTTAAACTCGCGCATATCTTTACCGAGCGCTCACGGCCCCGGACCCCTGCAGGGAGCCCCCGGCCCGCCGTTTAGCGCGTAGCACCGCGGTAAGACACCCCTCCAAGCTGAGAATTACTGAGTTGCTCACTGCTCGCGCTCAGTCCAGCTGAAACCGATTGTTGGAACTACATTTCAACATATTATTTTAACACGTCCGTACCTCTTCGTCCCTTGGTGTCTGCGTCCGTGCCCCGTCCTACATATAAATTATTTCACCAAATGTATACGCTACTACGTATATTGCTTTTTACCCTGATTGCCCCTCCTAGATTTTTTAATTCTCCTTTTAAATTTTCCCTCCCCCGATCCAACTGAATAAATGGTTTGTTCACAATCTTCTCCAGCGACCGCAATGTATTCAAAACTCCTTTTCATCCGAACAAATTTATGCCCCAGGAAAAGTTGGAACTCTGGGAAAAAAACCTTTAAACACCACCTAGCTCTTCTTTACCCAACCAAGCTACCCTATCACACAGCTCAAACTTTGCTAAAAATAGCTTTGGCACTTCCCCCTTTGCTGGACTCTCTGACTTTAAAGGGACTCAAACGAATGTAATTCTAGTTTTTTTAGAGATTTTTGAGATTTCCCAAAATAGCTCAAATAAACAACAAGGACAAAAAAATAAAACCACTTTGTTTTTCGTATTTTAAATGAAAAGCCGAAATGAAGCTCACTTTTTTAAAAAAAAATAAACAAAAAGGATTTTTTATTGTTTTTATTTACAGGGTGATTTGACAGGTATTTTTGTTTTTTTTTAAAATAATAAAACACGGTTTATCATAAATAAAGACAAAATGTGTTTCTGAAAAAGCTTTTTAAATAAAGTAAATATTTTTGGTGTTTTAGTTTTTATTTTAAATTTGATGCATATTAAAGGTATTAAAAACCAACAAAAGATTGGCATCACGTAATCACAGGTCTCGCGGGCCCAAACAAGCTGCAGCCTAGCCAACGATTCGTGAGAACTGCCAAATCGTATTTGTATCTACCAAAATAATTTTAATGAAAAATATATGATATATGTACATTTATTTAATTAAAGAAACATTGGGAGAAACTTCAAAAGAGAAAAAGGCCCTTTATGCCCTTACAAAGCGTTTTAAATTTTTTAACCCCGCGCGCAACAATAGTCAGCGGCCCGACTGCATCAGTATCCTCTAAGCGGCCGGGAGCCAAGTACACTTTTGGGTTAGGCATAGCGCGTCCGCGTAGCACGCGAGAGGTAGCCGGTTCAAACCCCCCTCTGACACTTTTTTTCTTTTTTTTTTATCCAAAAAAAAATTTTTTGCGTATTATTGAAATACATTTTATTACTGTAATCTTTTTTGGCAATTACTCAAAATAGAAAATTTATCCAGTCTGTATTTGCGTGTAGGGTTTTACTTATGATATGACGAAGCCGACTTTTATACATCCCGTTTCCCACCCTCCCATTTCCCGCAGGTTTTTCCAGGGTAGTAACACAAAAAAACGAGTGGGGGGGGGTGTCTAATGAACGCTAAAAAACGCGCTCACAATAATTATCGTAAAGCCCAGATGTAATGCGTCCAGTAAAAAAGAATACTGATGAAATGGTAATTCACAATCACGTAAGAGGAAGACTGTTTTACATAAATGTAGAAAAGGCCAACTGGCTAGTTTCTATATAAAATGAAGAAAACTCATTGTTCCCGTTTTTTATCTGCGTATATTGTCAAAACAGCTAGTCAAGGCACGATGCGTTGTCGTGTTTTGGTTTCGGGGGGGGGGGGGGGGGATCGGGGGTGCACTGGGTTTCGACAGATAAATCTGGCTTTTAAGCAAGATAAGGAAAAATTATATTTTACAATTTTTGGTACGGATCTCATTTTCCACACTACTCCGCCCCCTCCCCAACGCAATTCAAAAAAGTACTCAATCATTCATTGTGTATTGATCAGGAACTGTCATTTTTTAAAATCCTCTCCTTCAAAGCAATTTTTTGTTTAAATATATAGCAATAAAATTTTGTAATTATAATTTAATTTCAACTTCATTGGCTGCCTGTATAAAACAAGTATTTTCTTTCTTTAATTTTTATACCCGGTTTGTAGCAAAAATTTCATTTGAAATCTCCCTGCAAAAGTGCTAAAGCCTAAACCAATAAGATTGAGTAAGTTTACAGGGTTGCCAAATCAAACGTCGGTTGCACTTAGGATGCTATAACTTCTAAAAAATTTGTTTAAACGTACTATTTTTTTTGTTCTCTATCATTCGGATTAATATTCTTTTAGAAAAACGTTTTTAAAAATTTTTCACAAAAAGTTATTTGAAAACATAAGTTTAAAAGGGCGAAAAGTGTAGTATTTTCCCGTTCCCCAGCTATGGGGAAGGGGGACCCCTTAAACTTTAAAACCGAATTATCGTAAAGTAGTTTAGGGGAAACCTACTTTTTTTTTTGCATTATTGGTACAGGGAATTTTTTTTATATGCCAAATTTGAAATTTTTTTATTCCTCGAGAACGCTTGAGCTACCCTTTAAAACCGATACCAAGCAGCTTATCTTGTATCCCGAACTCTTTAATTGGGTTGTACCCCGAATGAAGATCTATACTGTCCTGTTCAAATCGGACAGGTTCGGCATTTGTTTTTTTGTACTAGGTTCGGCACTGCATTGTTTACTCGTCTAGGTTCGGGACTGCATTTTTTTACTTGTACTATTCGGCACTGCATTTTTTACTCGTTTCTAGGTTTGGCATGTTTTTTACTTGTACTAGGTTCGGGGCATTTTTTTGGAGGTTCGGGGACTGCATTGTTTTCTTGTACTGGGACGGGACTCATTGTTCCCCCGAGCTAGGTTCGGGACTGCATTGTTCACTTGCACTAGGTACGGTACTGCATTGTTCACTCGAGCTAGGTTCGGCACTGCATTGTTCACTTGCACTAGGTACGGTACTGCATTGTTCAATCGCGGAAGGCTGTAGATATACCGTTCGCCGTTACTATGCCCGGCATTAGAATCGCCAGTGCTGGAACGATGCTGGAAGTTAATCCGCCACTGGATTGATCGCCAAGATGTCCGCCGCTGGACTGATCCCCGTGAGGCGGTCCGCCACTGAATTGTTCGCCGGAGGATAGCTCGCCACTGTATAGACCACCGAAGGATGATCCGCCGCTGTGCTGTTCACCGCGATGCCGTCCGCCACTGGACTTGCTGCCGGACGATGATCCGCCGCTGTGTTGTTCACCGTGATGCCGTCCGCCACTGGACGATACCTCGAAGCTGTTCGCACGACAGAGCCCCGAATCAGATCCGCCACTGTGTTGTTCACCCGAAAGCAACCCACTCAAAGAGAACAACCCTCCTTTAAAACTATCTCATAGTTTCTACACCCACGGGAACAGCGTCTTGAACACTCACGGCGTTTTCACCAGCAGGTGCGTGAACAAGCCTTCGCTCGTCAGTTTCACCGTGAACAATCCCCCGAGTCGCTTGTGCACGCTCCGCCCCTTGTTCACTTTCATCACAAGTATCAAGAACAACACATTCACAAGCCACCTCACGATCGTCACTATTGTGAACAAAGCGAACAACATCCCTACAACTATTCACACTGTTAACATCAGCGCGAACACTCTCCACATACTGTTCGCTAACATCCACGATAACCACACCTTCATCATCGTCATCATTATTATAATTACTATACCTAATATTATATACATCCGTATGTTCACCACAGACCCATTGTTCACTTAGTACATTGTGAACAGACCTAAGAGCAATCGCCCGTTGATCGAACCCGGTACCCCCATGAACTACATTCTGCCCGACGTGATCCGCACATTCCCATGTGTCTCATCACCAAAGGAAATGCTAACCTCATCACTCGGTGAACACATTTTCAAAAGGCTATTCCTGTAATCTATTATCACGCCATTTGCGACGCCTAATTGCCGGTGCTCAGGGTCAGTGGGGTTGGTAGAGTGGGGCGTGGGATTGGGGTTCACAAAATTCATAAATTATAAATGTGATTCAAATAAATAAATAGGGCGCCACTTTGTTTAGTCAATCATAACCCACCATCTCACGGCTGATACAAAACAAAGAAAGATGAGCGGAGGGTTTAGTCATGAGAAAGCAGAGGGGCAACCCACCACGTGTCCTCTGATTGACCTTGATATAATGTTCAATTAAAGGGTAATGATATAATATAAGACAATAAATATACAATTACAATTT
>JAMZAV010005688.1:0-39286 GCA_024449915.1 Sweltsa coloradensis
CGTTAACCTCTTTAGATATATTGACCCATTCTTCTTCTTGCCAAACTTCTTTAATTTTCGTTAACCTCTTTAGATGCGGTCACTTACCAATAACCAACGATAACATGTCACAGAGAACCTAACAAACCCAATTCCCCTCAATGACCATCCATCTTGAAAGTTTTTTGTTCATTTCCGAGAGATCAACTCGAAACGATTATTGGGGTCGAGAGCTCGTTTGCTGAAGTTGCATCTTGACAAATCCAAGTCAATCAGACAAGGAGATGGCTATCGCACTGGACGATATCCAGAGGCATTGATTGTCATACAGGCTACAAACCTACGAGATACCATACCAGTGGCGTAACTTTATAGCAGAGGGTGGTCTAATAGTCCAGAAGCAGTCGCCGCCATTTTTTCGTCTGCTTAACAATTTGAGTACAGGCAAGCCACATATATCAAAAGTTACAATAACAACAACAACCGACTTCCGGTCACGGCTGTCAAAAGTGGATACCGCAGAACTTTTGCCTTTACTCAGAATGTTTAGCACATTCGAGTTCTACAGCAGCTACAGAACAGAGCTTCTGTATACTATAAGACGGAATTATCTCACTTTGCAATGTCTTTCACAGCAAACATTGTTGTATGGCAAGCGTTTATTGCTTATCCCATGTTTTGGCCTATATAAGACCAATCTATACAGGTGGATACCGGCAGGACTTTTTCAGCATTTCGAGACGAAACATTTGATATATGTGGCTTGCCTTTACTCAGAATGTTTAGCACATTCGAGTTCTAGAGCAGCTACAGAACAGAGCTTCTGTACTATAAGACGGTTATCTCACTTTGCAATGTCTTTCACAGCAAACATTGTTGTATGGCAAGCGTTTATGTGCTTATACATGTTTTGGCCTATAGTAAGACCAATCTATACAGTACTTTGCGCTGAGAAACATTACATTGTTAACAATAATAATAAAAAATATATATCAAAATGTATATAATAAAAGATCATTATTATGCTCCTCTTTATGGATCACTTTTCTGTCCGGCCGTCAGACTCTGCATGTGTCACGTCTCACGATAAAACACAATTTCAGAATAAAGAAACTTGAATTTTCGTGTGTTCACAGTTACAAGATATAATTTTTAAACGGTCATTTGAGTTAAGTATTATGCTATAGATTGTAGTGGCCCCCCACTATCACTACGCAAAAACAGAGGGTGGGGAGGTGTCCTCGACAAGTGGCCTGAACCTGAGGAGGACGGTATACTGAGGGGGCAGTACGCGCGAGGTAGCCATACCGACCAGAGGTTCCGGGCTACGGTCACGGTGGTATTTCTGCTACGGCTTATATCTTAATTTATATTCTATTACGATAGAATATACGGACTTTGTTTCTTATATGATTTTAAGTTAACAATAATAATATTAATTCACTATTCGATTCAAACTGTTTCCTTGATGATTTAAAGTGTTTTTAATAAAAGCAATCTCAATTTGATCATTTGTTTATGTTGAATAATATCTCCTGATATTCAACCTTGTATCTCTCCGTCCCGACGCCGCGGAGGCACAACAAGATTATGTGGTTAAAAATAATTTTTGATGGTAATAAACCCTTGAACAAGTTTCATCAATCGGAGAAGGAGAATAAATAAACCTTTATAACTACTACAGTACAAAGTAAGAATACTTGTGCGTATTGTGCTTATACATTCCACGTGTCTATCACCGAAATTTTCAATATTCGTTCGTACATATAACATGGTTAAAGTCTTTAACACTATCAGCCTTTCAGTCAACACTTCTATTCTCTTCTTGGCATGCATTTTGTCACTGTTCTGAACTTAGCTTTTTAGTATTATGAAGATTTTAAAACAAACTTAAGAAAAGTTGGTGTCAACTTTAGACGACTTGAAAATGGTTTTTATGTGTAAGGTTTATCAAAGCATTCAGCTCGAAAGTGTCCATACGCCACTGCTACTCGGCCAGTCTCAGTCCGACATGCAATCAATTAAACGGCTTGACGTAAAGAGCCTGCCCTCTCGGTCTCCAAATTTTATCGAACTCGAAACCGATGTCTCGATTCGATTCTTCCATCTCAAGCTGCCCGAATCTTCAAAACGCTCGTCGATAACCGTTCGAGAGGCAATCCTTTATCGGAACATCGAATGATGCATTATGGGGATTAAGCCCTGGCCCAGCCCAAATATCTGAACACGAACGAAAGAAATAAACTTAAATGAAAAAAGTAAGGTAAATAATGAAGAAAAACTTTTTTGATCATCATTGGCCTTTTCAGAAATTTCTCTTGAGTGAACTAAAAACATCTATTAGGAAGAGCAATGGGAACTTTGTAGGATTTAATCATTCAGAATATTATCTTTATTGCCAGTTAGCCATGCAACTTTGGCAGTAAAAATAACAATAATAGTTAAAAAGTTCAAAACAAATGAAACGACTCCATGCACAATGTGTTTGAGAAAAAATATTTTAACTCGCATGGAACCCACAAGTTTAATGTGTTCGTTGAAACTTTTAATCTAAACTTTTTTAATGATTCTTTACAATAGCTGTTCCTGAGAGGACTGCTATGATGCTGATGCCTGTTGCATGACATGTTTATTTTGACGTGTTCTGTAAATCATTGTTCGAAAAGAGTATAAGGCTTAAAATTATTATTAAAAATTGCTATGTGTTTGCGTTTGAGAGGAGTATTATTAATCTCTTTCATAGCTTAGAACCAGCAAATATAATGCAATATGCATTATGTTTAGATTGTCAACAATCATTTACAATTGTTTCCGGTATTATTATGTAATTATTTTTGCGTTACGTGTAAGCGTATTAATTACAGAAAACAATAATAAATTAATAAATAAATCATTATTCAGCCATATTATACATTATTAGAATCAAACTATTCTTCAGAGTTTAGATATACGTTTTTACTTTTCCACACCTTTATTGGATGAGCGTAGCGAGCGTAGCGAGCGAAGCGAAGATTCCATTTCACTACACTGGAGAAAAAAATCCGGATGTTTTTTTTTTTTTTCTTCTTCTTTCTTTCTGTATTTTTGTGTGTTTGTTAACACGATTCCGGCTAAACCGATACTCCGATTGCAATGAAATTTTATGGAGACCTTCGAAATCTCTGAACTTAGAACTGCCACGTTTTTGAGCGCAATCAGGAAATTTTTTCACATAAAAAACGCAATTTTACGATTTTTTTCGATTTTTAAAAAATTTCTTCGACTTATAACACCTACATGCTTTATCCGATTGTAATGATTTTTTCACAGATCCTTAATTTTATGAATTAAGATATTCGTGTGAAATTTGAGCGTAATCGAAAAATTATTTCTCATGAAAATCAAAGCAATTTTACGATTTTTTCTTTTTAAAAAATTACGATTAATTAAAACAATTAAGTTAATTTTTTATTTTATTTAATTTAATTATAAAAATTAGGTTAATTTTTTATATAATTTAATTTAATTAAAAAAAATCTTCGACTTAGTAATGATTTTTTCACAGAACAACAGAAAATCCGCGTAACACATGGCATCTCAATGCACCATATACGCTCATCCAACAACGCGGCGGGACTTAAGCGTTTTCCTAGTATACAGTATGTACAACCATAATCTTCATAATCTTTGTAGTCACCAAGCTTTAAATGTTCAATACCGCTTGTTAATTGTACGAAATAAAAACCTCAATATTATTACACTTTTTCAGCGCAATCTTTTGAGCTTATTTCTAGCTTGGCATCAACAATGTCTGACATAACAATGAAACACGTGACATATATTTCCTATATTGTGATGTCAGAAGTCTTAACAGGTGAAAACGGGCGTTTAAGCCACAGTCACTAAGAAATGCGTGGATGAAGACTATTTTATATGGAATGGTATTTTTATGGAAGGGCTAACTTTGTTTTGCCATGATGTCGTATCTCTTTTAAAGCGGTCCCATTTCGAACGTAACTTGCTACACCTTTATAGCTCGCACTCACTGACGCTGACGCTGAGGATGTGCGTTATATGGTTCATCCACCTGATCCTAAATGTTCGATGTAAGGACGACGCCCAGCTGAGAATGTTGTCAAAACTTGGGTGTGTTTCTTGCACCACGGGTTGTAGGTTAAACGATCGTATATGGTTTATCCCTTTTTATTTGCTTTGTGATAGTGCGGCAAAAAAATAGACGAGTGAGCGCAGCGAATGTAGTCTACAACGCAAGTCGAACGGGCCTTCGTCGTGATTAATTTGTCTGCTTGTTAATGTTAAATGTTAAATGTCTGTCTGTCCGTCTGTCCGGTCCTATACGGCCGAACGACCAGATTGAGTTGAAATTTTAAACTGAGATCCGTGATCATGTAACTGAGAACTGCTGACAAAATGAGCAAAATCCGTTGCGATTTAAATCTACAAGAAATAATAAACTAAAATATAGGCTTAAATTGTGTTGGTTTTATTTTAACGACAATGGTTTTGTTCTTAAGGAAGTCATTTTTATCTATAATCATTTTTTGCCAAGCCGTGAAGGCATGCAGTGACCAAGGTGTATCAAATCTTGCACGCTCAAGGATCCCCCAAATTCCTCTGGGTGATTGAGTAAACCTTACAATATTTACTCGTATTTCGTACTGGCTTGTTTTCCATAGTATTGTATGTATTTCAAAACATGTTTTATAATTTTTTAAATACAATCCAGAATTTACAAAAATCTTTCCTGACCGGGAGTTTGAACCTAGGTCTTCCTCATTTCGGGTATAAAGGCGCCTTAGCCAACAAGACTAGGAAAACGCCGAAGTCGTTGTTAGACGAGTGAGCGAGTCATGTGTTGAGTACCCGGGACCATATGCATTTAAGTTTGATAATTACATAGGTATAAATAATAGGGTTTGTGTTTAGTTAACATAAGGCCGCGTCAACTGTAAGGCCATAATGCGCCAATCTAGCCTATGATAGGCTTGAGAGGCCTTAGGTAGGGGGAAGAAAGGGAATGCTACCGGGTACTCAACACATGGCTCACACACTCGTCTAACGACTTTGGCGTTTTTCTAGTAATGGGAAACCTGCCCAGAGTGCAATGCATGCGTCTCTCCAAGTGTTTTTCTAGGTATTTTGTAATTGAAAAATTATGTGTTCGATTGCTGTTTATAAGAGGACTCCAACCCTTGCATTTGCATTAACTGCTGCCTCGGAAAAAATCATTCGATCAGTATTGCCGGATGGCGGGATTCGTCCGAGACCTCCCGCATCTCGCGCTTTACGCTTATTTCGATATCAATAATAATATATCGAAATTATATTATATGCCCCCCCCCCCGCAAAAAAACTATCAAAGTCGATGGCTTACTATTAATGACGTGTGGCTAAAAAGGGATAGTTACGGTTTTTCCAATAATGAATATTGAATGAACTCGCGTTGAATGACCCGGCACCTCCACCATTAGCTTAATTCTGGATACATTTCTATAGACTACCGGGCAGCTCCGCCATAATATAATGCACTGGGGACCGAATTCTGAAGAAAAAGATTACATTTCTTGTGTATATTTGGGCTAACACATTTATTTCCCAAAAAATCCAATCCTTGATAAAATGTTTGACGTTTATTACTTTAAACAAGCGCGGCTTGAAGCCGCTACGCAGAGGGCGTGGAAAACCTCGTACTCGGAATACCACGAAGTTGGAAAACCTCGTTGATACAACAAAATCGCAAATCGGTACGTGTACGGCCGCGATTCGGTAGTTTCCCGGGTAAACGTTTTGTCGTTTTCCGAAGTCCTGGGACAAATTTGTTTTCCGGGACACTTTGGGTACGCCGCCGGACGCTGTCCGCCGCCTCTAAGTACGGTGAAAAATGATTTTCGAAATCGGAACATTTTACTCTTTTGTGTAAAATGTTGAGAAATGTTTTCCGGGGACAATTGTTCAGGACTCTGATGTGAAAGACGCCACTTCAAAACTCACTTGTATGCAATGCTGCTATCGATACATTCCCTGCGCCACGTCATGAGCCACATTACGTCAATCCTCGGGAACGGTCCTACCTTGACAGAATGTGATGCTCCAGATAAGACGCTCAGCCCGGGCCCCAAGCCAGGCCAAGCTATGCAACGATCCCAGTAACATCTGGTATGTCTCGCCCGTCCAAAGGTCGTGAATCTCCTAGCCGTTGCCTGATTATTTGAAAATTCAAGGGTTTTCTGTTGTATTACCATGTTGGGTTTTACATTTCCTTCTGATGGGGAAAAAATCGCAAACCGAGACAGTTTTCCAGTTTTTCTTTCATTCTCGCCTATGGAAATTTTAAACAGTAATAAATCTGAGGCGACAAATGCATGGCCAAGAATATCAAAAAGTTCAATTGCTGACGCTTCCTTTTTTTTCCGACACTTTTTCGGGACGTCCCCGGATCCTACCCGCCGCCCCGAAGCTGCGGTAAAAGAGGATGTAGTAAAAAAATGTTATTACATTATTTAACAATTAAAAATAACCCCGGTTAAAAACCCCTGCTGCGTTCAAACCAATACGGTTCCAAAGACCCGAAGAGGGACCCTATCGCACAAAATTGCCAGAGCTTTAAAAGAAACAGTTTTTTTTTTGATTTTTCCAAATAGACCAACAATTTATAAATAAAAAAATTTTAGTATAAGGGCCGTAAATCCCTCTGACCCATTGGTATCGCCCCAAAAATGAAAGGGCATGAGATGTTGATCAAATGTAAAAAATTTTCGATTTCTAAAATCTCCCCCCCCCCCCCCTCCCCCCCAATCAAACTCTCAAAAATGGGATGTCTTGGACGCGGCCCTGTGACGTAATTGAAAGAGCAAAACCGAAAAAAGTTATAGTCAAGGTTTATGTATTGAAAACTCTACTTTACACCCTCTTTCCCCCCCCCCCTCCATCATATACCCACATCATGGTCCACCACAATGGAAATGCTGGTATTAAACCTTTAGTTTCCGCAAAAAGCTGGAAGATGTTGATAATGTATTAAATTTCCATTTCCAAATCGCCCCCCCCCCCCCCACAATTGGTTTGTTCACGCAAGCTCTCCGCGCAGATCGCGCCACTGCACAAACCCCCAAAACCAGAGTCCACTAGATACTTATTCCGAGCTGCTTGTTAGGTATCTAGTGGACCCTGCCCAAAGACCGTGGCGTGTTTGAAAAAAACTATGTATAGTAGGCTCTGCATTGTCAAAACTGTATGCTTCCCCAGATTGTTTGTTTTACGTATTGTTTTTACCCTTCCTTCTTTCTTAAATCAATGGTTTTACGTAAGTAATCGTAACGGCCTATTTCAAGTAATTTTATTCAATAGCATATTTGGTTGTTTTAAACTTTTAAACAATGAAAACGTGAACGATAGGAAAATTAATAAGAGCTGAAAGCACATGGATGGCGCCCTGGGGCCTAGCACTGTTATTGAGATTAGACCTAGGCCTACTTGGAATAAGGCTACTAAGGACTAGGGCCTAGGCTTTTCTTCAGCATTAGATTTAGACCTAGGCATATCAATATCATGGTATTATAAATTTTGCAAGTATAGGCCTAGACCCTACTTGCATACGCCTCGCAAAGCCTAGGGCTTAGTCCTAGCCAGTGTTGATTTGTTGACATGAGAGAGGGAACGTAGGCAGGAGGCCAAATAAAAACACATTGTCAGTATATTATGTGTGATTGGTATTTATTTGTAGTAATAAACACGACAGTATGCCCTCCTCTCTCCTTACCCCGATACACACAGCAATTGGGCATTTTGCTTTCAACATAAACTATGCAAACTGACAGTAAAAACAGTAGGCTGCTGACAGCTATGAGCAGCCATGACCACCCGCAATTGGGCTATCACCGCCGTCTACACTCTACATCCGCCTTTACAGGCATCCAGACGGCGGTGGGGGGTTAGTAAAATAGCGCAGCGTGGTGAGTAAAAGTCGCAGTGAACAAGCCAATTGCCCGAGTTTGTTGAGAAAAGAAATTTTTTTTGGATTTCCCAAAATTGAAGTTCGATTTTGCACGACGCTTTCGGAATCGCCTTGTCCTCCTGAACACTTGTTAAAAAAACATTTTTTTGATTTTGGTACCACTTGGTATTTTCCGGGTTTTTTCCGGGACGCCAAAATGTCGGCGTCTGACGTCCGGTTCCGTAGTGTCCGAGATGGCGGAGATTGGCAACAATTGCAAAAATTATTAACAAATATGTTTTTTGGATTTCCCAAAAATGAAACCACGATTTTTCGAAACACTTACGGACTCGATTTTGACCTCCGAAACATTGTGGGAAAAATATTGACAAATCGGGCAACTTTTGTACTTTTTCCGGTTTTTTTTCCGTGACGCCGAATTTTCCGGGACGCTTTTCCGGGATACGCAGAAATTAGCCTCGTCAGTTTCCCGGGTTTCCCTAAAGCCCAAGATGGCCCGGAACGGAGAAGAACTGCCCGAGTTATGACGAAAGAAATTTTTTTTTATCACCAAAATGACCAACCACTTTTTTTAGAAATTCAAAAAATTTTTTAACACGTCTAAAATTTGACAGATCCTGACTATGTTTTTCGACCCGGCCCGCTGACGCGTTTGGTTTGGCGAAAAACTCAAAATGAAAAAAATTCAAATCCCCAAATTCCCCTTTGGCACCCCAAAAAGGGGTGACGGTAGTCCTGGGTCAAAACACGTCAATTTCCCAATGCAAAATATGATCGTAACGTTTTTAGCCGTCCTGTACTGAAAACTCGACTTTAACCCCCGCCCCCCCTTCCCCTCTTCCACCTTCATATCCCCTCATCATGGCCCATCACGACGGAAATACTGGTATTAAACATAATTTCTGCAAAAGGCTTGAAGATCGTGATCAAATTTTATTAATTTCCATTTCCAAAACCCCCCCCTCCCCCCCCCCAAACTGTGTCATTGCGGCGTTAAGTCAAAACAGTCCTCAAAATTCGGATGCCTTGGACGCGGCCCTGTGACGTAAAAACCGAAAAAATTTTAATACATTTCACCAAATATTAATGTTTAAGTATTGAAAACTCGACTTTACATTCCCCCTCCCCCCCCCCTCACACAAAAATAGTCTGGGATTGCCCTCAACAGTGGTTCATGTCCTCGATTGCCCCTTTATCATAACCCGACCCCTGTAGTGGTTCATTGATTTATATAAAATTAAATCATTTCAAAATTTAATTTTTATTTACATTTATTTTATATTTTAACTACTCAAAATTCCCCCTTTAAAAAAAACCCTTTGACCTGGTGAATGTCTAGCACGCATACGCTTTTGTAGATCTTGTCAAGTTCTAAGTACCTATGTGTGTCATTTTGGATTTTGAATGTCATTATCTTCCACATAACCTTGTTCAGGTGAATATTGTGTTAAAATTGATTTCTTGAATTGGATATTAGGCTCAACCCTTTCAGGGCCTCATTTTATGCAGAGCTTTTGCACATCTTCTTACACAACTTGAGATAAAATAGATTTTGCTACAATAGCGTCTCAGTATTATCCGAACACAGTAAGCATGCAAAATGTAAAATGATAATATTTATTTAACGTTTTTGAATTACAAATTAATTTTCAAGTGCAATTTCGGCGCTCAGGACCTTTGAAAAGTGAGACGGGGTAAATTTTGTTATTAAGATTGATGTTCATATTAATTAATTAGCCCAACATGGTAGGGACCTAAAAGTCGAAATAGGGCCCTTTCGGGGCATCCAAAAAATCATGTTGGATAAGAAAATGCTATTACATTCTTTAAATAATTACACATGGATTGCTTGTCGGAATGAAAAAACACGGCCGAATGTAAAAAAACACAAAGTGTTTGTTATGAAGACTGTAGATAAATGTCCAGTGCGTGCAAAGTGATATTTTTTCGTTTTCAAAAAATAAGTCTCCTTTGAGTTACGACCGGGAAGCCAAGGTGGTCTATTTATCCAGAAAAAGATGCCCACAAAACTGTAAAATAACAAAGGGAACAGGTAATTTTCCCCCCACAGAGGGTGAAACGAAGAGTTTTAAAACGTTCATTACCCCGGGTTCCCTGAATCTTTTTTATTTTAACAGCACAACCCTTACAACTAAATCTTGGTTGTTACACCCCCCGCCCACCCCATTTAAATGTGGTGAAAAAAATTTTCAGAAGATAAATTTTTATACGTGGCAAATTTGTAATTTCCATATCGTATCGAACTATGTTCAATAATAAAAAAAGTTTGGTACCAAATCATTCGTGACGAATCGATACATTGTTGTGAATCAATCTTGTGCTCGAGATAAAATATTTACCGTTGTCTAAAATCGGACGTCCCTGACGTCATTCAACATTGTACCTTTACGACGGGTTCGATTTTCGGGACACAAACTATTGTTTTTCTTATACATACATCCCTAACGAAGGTGTTGAAACCGAAAAGTTTTTTATGGGACCGGGTAAAAATGACTTTTGAACATTTCAAAATAGCACTGAAAAAACGAAAACTTTTGGAATTTTTTTTTCTCGTTTTTTAACGAAATTTTCCGGGACAATTTTTTCACTCTCTTCTGCATCCTCTTGAAAGCTTTCAAAATCACCAAAGAACAAAGCTCTAGAGTTTACCCAACATTTTAAAAAAATTTCGGTACTGTGAAGGGCCGGCGTTTGAAAACGGGACGTTTTTTTAAACGGTTACGCTTATTCCCCATGCGTATTGCCCACCTCCAGAGATGACGGGTGACGCAAAAATTAGAAAAATTTTCCCTGGCCTTAAAGTGCAGAAAACCCGCCGCGCGCGAAAATTTTGGACATTTTCGAGAAAACGGGGGGGAAGACGGGGTCCGCGCGACCGGGGCTATTTTTTTATCGAAATCCTCGATCCTTTCCGGTCTAGGGCCACCCAAATTCCGTATCACACGCCCCCTCGTGGTGTGGAAAAAAACTCGTTTTATGGAAAACCTCGTTCCCCCCAAGGTCGTATGTTAACAGAGTATTAGTTATAGTGATTGTTTTTTTCTATTTTTTCTTAATTTAGATATTTAGATACAAAGTTCATTGTTATGTCGATATCGTACAAAAAATATTATCACATATCGATGTCGTATCGAATTATCGATGTCCTTGCCCAGTCCAAATAGAAACATCTTGAATGTTATCGACAGCAAGAAGTTCGCAACTTCCTCATTTGTTGCGCAATCAGAAATGAAGGGATCAAATTATTTGCCACTTCTAGTGATTAAACGTAAAATAAATTGATTTTTTTTGGCATTGGATTGAATTGGAGAATACAAATTATTATGAAACGTGGAACTGTATGTGGTTACAGTTTGAGTAACCTGGTTATTGAACAATAATGTTGATAATCTATATTAAATGTGCATTTCAACTATAGATAGTACAAAGTAACATGCCAAATAACGTTATTAATAGGGTTGTGCATTAGTCATTAAGCTAAATTGTTCTTTTTACAAATTATAACTGTAACGAATTATCAATAATTTTTGACAAATAGACATATGAATTTAAAAACTATATATTTTACACAAACGTGATTTTGAAATACAGTAAATTACAAATAAAAATTTGCAACTACAATAAATAGTGGGTTACAGGCTTGTTTTCTATAAAAAAAATATATACTTTCCATATGATATGATGGTTTGTGAAATAGTTTTTAGTAAGGAATTAGGAAATTATACTGAAAATAGCTACGAAATACGACGATACAAAAATAAATTAAGATACACTTAGTTACGTAAAGTGGTGTCGATCGTGAAATATGTCCCCTCGGGTATTGGTTTCCACGCTATTCCTGCCTCGATGTCGATACTAGCCTAACTCGAGGAGCTAATTAAGTATTCCGTCCAGGTTCTGTGTGTGTGTGATATCGCCTGGATTGAATGATACCTCGGACTTATCCGGCCCACTTGTGATGGACGTGGTGATCCGAACAATACGCCGTCTTGCACAGTCCTTATCGGGTACAAGATTTAAACGGCCATTACTCAAGACTCGGTTGACGCGGCCAATTCTTTCCTCCCCCATCCCACCCCCATGTGCCCGTTCCGCGTTTTATGCCTTGTTTATTTCCACCCCTTTCCTTGTTTGGCATTTCGAGGATCCAGCTCAAGCTGTCGTCACAATAACTTGGAAATAAAATATTGTTAGAGTTCATTGATTCATACGAGGTTTTTACGCAAATAGAAACACTGTCAATTGATTTTAGCTAGGCCGCCGCGTTTTTTTAGTCGCGTTGATGGATGAGCTTTTTTTTAAAATATTTCTGTCTATTCTGATTACGTCAGAATCGGCCCAAAAAGCACGAAAATATCGTATTAAAAATCGAGAAAAAAATCGGAAAAGTACTATTTTTATGAGGAATATTTCTTCAATGTCTCTAAAATCATATTATATATAATTTCAGTGATTTTAAACGTTCCCATAAAGTTTCATCAAGATCGGTGTACCCGTTTGTCCGGTCGCGGGCCAAATATCACGAAAATATCTCATTAAAAATAAGAATAAAATCGTAAAAGTACGATATTCATGAGAAATATTATAATATACTTAAATACCCAAACACGTGGCAAGTCTAAGTTCAGAGATTTCGAAGGTCCCCTCCAATTTTCATTAAGATCGCATATGCCGATTGCCAGGTAGAGCGCGAACAAACAGACAGAATAACAAACAAACAAACAAACAAACAAACAAACAAACAAACAAACAAACAAACAAACAAACAAACAAACAAACAAACAAACAAACAAACAAACAAACAACGAACAAAAAAAAACACCCGAGCTAAATTTTTTAGAGGTTCAGTAAAATTGAAGTCTTTGCTTTGCTCATCCAATAATTTTAGATTTGGTTAGGCATAACATAATCCGCTATATAAGTTGACAATCTCCAAACTTACGACATATACGAATGAATCTATCCTTTCTGAAACACTATTCAATGTTTTACAATAAAGATAATATTATTGTTACTCTCTGTAAGATTCATTTTAGACATTATATAAAATTATGGCAAATATTTTCTGCTAATAGTGTTTCGTTACAAAAAACAAAGTACTTGGTTCCCGACATATAATGATTGCTTTTCTAGTCGTAGCCAATTATGATTGAACGACTATGTTGACACAAGGAAACTACATTGTCGTGGTACGGATAAATAATTGAATTGAAACCCTGCATATATTAGAGCTCCAACCTCTATGCATGACTCTTCTGTCTGCCCGTCTGTCTGCCTCTGTTTCACGTCTGTCGATATAAAACAACTTGACACAAGTTTATTTTATTGACATTGCCATTCAACAAAGATGTAAAATAATGTTTTTGATGATCTTGGGGAGCAGGGATCGGTGCTAGTTCCAATTTAAAACAGGGCCATATGATTTTATATTAATTATCAGTTTCAAGATTTTTTTTAATAATAAAAAATATATAAATAATAAATAATAATATATACTACGGCTCGCCAAAAAACTATGTTGCCTATTTTGCGCAATTCAATTTCTGAGCTTGTTTTCAATCAATCAATTTTTGTTATTTCATATTGGAATATATATATTTTTTTATCTATTGCGTGACCCTAGCAAAAAAAACGTCATAAGTAAACTCTGTCAAAAAATATGTCCACAGTTAAAAAAAAAACTATTTTGCTGTGCATTGCACAGAACAAGCATCGGTGTGGTTCAAGTAACAAAAGGAAGTTCCGAGTTCTAACTGCAGTATTTTTACAATTTGCATAGTAAAATGTTTTACCCTATAACAAAACAAAATACATTTACTATAAGTCGGGTGTACATAGAATAAAAGCACAGAAAACAAGAATTGTTTATAATAAGAAAATAAGATGAATTTGTATTTTCATTTGATAAATATTATTTATTATTTTTATTTACTACAATTCAGAGATTTAAAAAAAAAAAATATTTTAACTCAGATTAAAATAAAATAAAAATAATGTTACATTGTGCACAATTTTTGTATGAAGTAAATAATATAATTCAGAAAAAAATTGTGATTAAAAAAATTCTCCATATTTATTGCAAAATTGTAATAAATCCGCACAAAATATAGAATGTGGTATACTATTAAAAACAAAACATCCCCCTTCTTACAGGTTTCTGGAGGTGTCCTTGAGTCTCGCCCTTGCGATTGTTGCCGCGCCCTCTTGTCGTGGCTCCTCGGAGGTGACGTCCACCGCGCCCACGCCGTACACAGCCACTAAACGAGAATTTAAGGGGCAATTATGTTGCACTTCTGCCGGGGATATTAACATAAAGGAGGCCGTCTTAAATACAATGACGAGCGTTTAACGCGCGTTAATTTGACGTCGGAGCACTAGGCTGCGCGTAAGTCGCGCTGGGACTCCCCGAGATTCGGGGGGGGGGGGGGGATTCACTTGTCGAGTTTGTGTCGTTAAAGTAATGCACAACAGAAACAAATCCTTTATGACTCTATTTGTTCGTTCCACAACAGTATACAATATAAGGAATTTGTGCTGTTTTCTGTAATCCGATTGCATTGGCTTTGTATGGTCATCGTATAAATTAATAGACTTCGACTAGATAAGTTTATATCAAGATTATATTAATTTAGAAACACTACCGTGAACGGAATTGATAACTTGGTATGCAATCCAGAAATTAAAGAACCAGCCCCGACCAATGGTTGAAGTTGGGCTCACGTTTGCCGGCCGGACCTCTAATCCAAGAATGCACCAACAACAGGCGTACTCAAGATAATTATAGTGACTGGTAAGGGTGGTGTATCTAGTGGTTGGACGTCTGACTAGCATACGGGAGACCGTAGCCATTTATTAGGCTATACACATTCATTTGAATTAAAACAAATAAATACAAACATTTTAACGTAAACAATCGCTTTAACAGCTGTTGGCAACATTGATAAAATATAAAGGATCAATGAGAGTTCGCTTCAATAACATTCTTGCAACAACAAAAAACAAATAAACAGACTGACATCCACAAAAAGTTTTTCATTCAGTTGTCACTGGATAGGTCTAGGCCTAAGAGTTCCTGCTTCAGGTAGACCTTCATCATAGAAATCTTTTCGACTTCTCTTTCGACATTACTTGATCCTTATGAAGTAGTTAGTTGAAGGCATCTTAAATACGACTATGATTTGAACAATAACGTCAATAATAATATGACCTATAATAATTCATCTGTCGAAGTACTACCAGTGCTCAAAATCAGGCGCTGCCATTGCATGATAGCATTTTTAGTTTTTCTGCATTGGTTGTGCTAATTTGATAACGTGACTATTTTGAAGGTCGTAACTTGGTTGAATTCAACTCTAGCAGTGAATTATTTTATTTTTTTATTTATTTATTTATTTATTTATTTATTTAAACGTCTATCCTATTCAGTTATAAAACTGATTGCAAAGGAGGACAACTTCATAAATCTAATCACATAGATGCAGACACAACAAATTTAAAAAAAAAATGTTGTGATTGACAGATTTTCCACCAGAGTGCAGAACGATCGACGTTTGGTCACCGCCGTGTGTAAGTTCTACTGGAACCACAATGTAAAGAGTCCTGTGACCAAACCCCGATCATGCGATCCTGGCGAAGAATCCAGGTGAACCAGAATGACATTGCCCTATCTCCGTTCTGCAGCGAATTCACTCACTCACTCACTCACTCACTCACTCACTCACTCACTCACTCACTCACTCACTCACTCACTCACTCACTCACTCACTCACTCACTCACTCACTCACTCACTCACTCACTCACTCACTCACAAATTACAATCAGGCTGTCTAATTAATGTTGAATGGTAAGACTCAGTCGCTTCGCTCCTTCGCCTAATTAACATTAAAAAATAACACAATATTTCTTCCTTATCTGCCGCGCATCTAAGTTTGAAATTCTACTTCTCGTCTTTCCTATTGTTTCCCAGATTAATCACCATGTAGATTGTGAATAATTTTGGATGCTTCTTTTTTTATGATAGGTAGCCGAATTTTGTTGATTCCACACGAGGATTGATGGTGTTTCCATCTTTCATACATGCCATAACTGCTGCTTCCTTAATTTTTTTCTTCCCCGTGTCCTCTACTCGCAAAAGAACTCGACTTGAAGGCCAAACAGGGTGATGGTAATGAGTGTAAACATGGTCTTCCAAGTGCTGTGAAGTTAACACCTTCAAGTTTTTAACGTTGTTGTAAGAGGTATCTGTATTTCTCCAATAAACAGTTCTCTACATTGACATGATATAAAATATACACAGCACTTAGAACTAGTTATTTTAATATTAATATTGTAATGTCTTATGACATTGTTCTCCATATAACCTTTTAGAAAACATATCTGAGAAATGAATTTATATATGTGTTAACATACACACATACGGCTATGGATAGAAAACTTTTCCAATACTTAGAAAAAATGTGTAAGTAGACTAGAGCTCTTGATTGCCATTTCAAGTGAATATTAAGACTTCGTTCAAAATTGACACATTATTCTGTGCACGATATCAACTTCGCATACACGAATGAATACAGATATAAAATTGAATCAAATTGATATCACTCTGTCAGTCCCTTATTTACATTTACATATTTTATATACATTTATCTCCAATAACATAATATTATAATAATGAATGCTTTGGCTGTTTCCAGCCATGCAAGAAATAATATTTTCCAGCTTTCCATATCGTCTATTCTAATATTTTTATTCTTGTATTGTTTAGTATTTTTTTGGTGGTTGGGGAGGTGGCTTCCCTCAAGGCCCGTTCCCGTAAGGCCCGATACCTTTTTTTCCCCTTAAAGCCCACTTTTCTACCTGTTGATAAAGACCATGTTACACAAGGGTGTATTCCCTTAAGGCCCGTTCCCTTAAAGCCCGTTCCCGTAAGGCCCATCGAACACACATTCTGCCTCACTGAACATAGAGTTATAATTTTGTCACTAAGACTCAGACATACTATTTTACATGTTAACCATCAAATTAGTGCGTATTTGCGCATATGCTAACAATCTAACGTGGATTATAAGCATGTTTATTGAAACCATTATCTCTTTGATACATATAATCGACTTCAATGCCATCATATTTAAATCAATTAAATAATTACAGCTATCATATTTTAAAAAATCACTTGCGGGTGTATTTCCCGATTAAAGATATTGTGAAAACGTTTCATTGTTATAACATTTATTAGTATTTCGAGGATAGTAAAATACACTTTAACTTGGTTTATAATGTGTTTTATGTAAAGAAGGTATGGAACCTAATGTTATCCATAATTTAAGATAAATGGCACATTTAATTAAATAATTAAATCTATGTAATATGATATGTATGTTAAAAGTTTGAATATTTAAAGCATCCAAGTTATTTAAAAGTAAATTGGAAAAAAATATTTTCGGTATTTTTTTATTGACACTAAGCATAAATAGTATTGTTTATTAATCATATTAAAAATGCAAATTTAAGCGATTTCCCGACATGTTTTAGAGGTAGATACTGTATTTGGGTAATAAGCATACCTCAAACAACATCAGTGCACAAAAAATTACACCAGTGAAATATACTTACCCTATGTGTCGTTGATTTATGAATAATTAAAAATTAATCACTAATTTTCATTAATAATTGGAACCAAGTTAGCAATACGAATACGTTTAAGATAAAGACACACCACATAAATATAGACATGTAAATTGTGGTAAACCATTGCGTCGTTGATAGTGCATTACCTACGTTTATGATATATTTTAGTTATTAATGCAATAAATTTAAGCCAAAATTAAATTGATAATATTGGAATTGTTAATGGTAGACTTTTTATGATAGTATAATATGTTGTTACCTGGTACATCGGCAATAGTTGTTCATTTAGTAGATTCCTGCTTCTTTATTTGTTTTCCTATAACTGCAGTTTGATTACACCTATGTAAATCAAATTAAAATGCGATTAAATTGAAATTAAATAATAATAGGGAGGCTAACCACTAATCCTTAGGGAGGGAAACGGTTGCGGGCCTTGCGGGAACGGGCCTTGTGGGAACGGGCCTTAAGGGAACGGGTCTTAAGGGAACGGGCCTTAAGGGATCGGGCCTTAAGGGAATACACCCTTGTGTAACATGGTCTTTATCAACAGGTAGAAAAGTGGGCTTTAAGGGAAAAAAAGGTATCGGGCCTTACGGGAACGGGCCTTGAGGGAGGTATTCGTTGGGGTGGGAGGGGGGGGGGGGGGTTGTAAAGGACGAACAACACTCTGGTTATAACTACGTTTCCGAATTGAATACTTAAAATGATTTTTAATGTATCACTTTACCTGTTCAAAAACTTTTACGAATTACAAGAACATGTTTACATGCTTTTGTTTTTATTTATTCCAGTTAGTACTGGAAGAGTGTATACTAAATAATTGTCTGTTATAAAACAAAAAACATTTATGAGACTTTACAGTTTGTTTATCCTTAATTAAAAAAACAAACATGTAATCCTTCTTATGGACTAGTATAATATTTTTATTGATGGATTCACTTACTTTATGAAAATAGTTTTGGATTTAATGACTAAGTTATACTTCATGATCAATGAACATGTAATATATATGATAGATACCCCTACTCGGCGTACTAGAAACATTATTTATCTATTAGCGCATGGTGTTTTATTATGTGTAAATAAATTGTGTGGCTAATCTTGTCTGAAAGATACTCCATCAGGCAAAGATATAAGTGTCTCCATGCATGTTTCAATCACAATGCAAATCAGCTCCAATGTATCATAAAAATAAAAACACATTTGACGTATGTATGTAGGGGAAACTGCGACTTTCCCCGGGAAAAATACACTGGCCCTGGTTTTCTCATAAAACAGCAGAGAGGCCGTGTATGAGAGTTGTTGCTATCAGAATCAATTATCACAGGGGTCAGAGAGGGGTGATGTATTATTACTAAAGCTAGGGGATGACCAGTTGGACTTTCCGTACGGGGGAGAAACTGTACCAAAGCAAGCATTTTCCGGATTAGCCGCTGGCTAATGCAGGACTTTTGAATGTCGTACAGGAGAAGGACGGGAAATAATGCGTAAATATAACTTATATTTCACTCTTTATGCACAACATTGCTGCATGTGATAACAGTATTGCAGATTATGCCTTTGTGGGATATTTTAGAGGATTTTTTTGGTGATGTCGGAAGCATTTAATTCCATTATTTTCACCCCCAATAATTTTTGAAAATACAATATCTCAAAGATAGCATTAAAAGAAGTTTTCTCAGTCCGTCGGTTCATTTCGAAATAACAGCAATTTTGTTTATAAATGGTTTCGTTAACCCTGGATCAATTTGAATTGGGCGATATGAAAGGGGTTGTACAAAAAAAATAATTGCAGAAAACTCAGAAAAGCGTTTTTAAAATATTCTAAAAAATTGATTTTTACCGACCGATTCTTCGATATCTGAAAAACATTTATTCAAATTGTATTTAATTAGTTGGTTGGTAGTACAATCTGACAACAATATAGTGTTACTTCTATGGAGCTAGTTATTTTTCAATGTTGTTTTTACAACTTGTTTGGCAAAGAAATATTATAATAAAGCTTAATATTATAAGACATGCATCACTTTATATATTGCGGCACAAGTTTGAGAAGTATTTCCCAAAACATGGTTTGTTTGTCGAGGAAAACCAAAGAATGAAATTTGCACTTGAATCGATTCGTTCCAACATTGCATAACGTATTCGTCAACTGATGAGATGAGGGTGCATACACATTTTCCAGTTCAGCAAGTGGATGATTGTGTCATGGTGGAAGAGAATCGATTGATTTAAAGCAAAACATCAGTTGAGATCTGCTCGAAGACGGCATATAGGACGAGTCTCCATCAAGCGTAGTGTCCACTCGGAACACGGGCCGACTCTGACTATTGGAAGGGTTGTGCACGGGACGGAGGGGTTGGATGTGTATTTACCACGTAACACACTTTTTAATAGGTTCGGTGTGATAACCTGTGTGGGGTTTATCAGGGGCAGACATTCATTTACCTAGTGTTTCGAGCCACACTCGTATCTACAGCATGACACCGCATGCCCTGTAAACAGTAAAACCGCCGCTGGGGGAGTTACTAATTGAATTATTAAAGAACAGATATGTATCGGATACGGAATGACCAATAGGCCTACTCTGTTGGAATCGTAATTTTTTGTTGAGGTAAACCTGTAATATGTTTGTAATTTTCTGAATGGAATCATGGAGATATGAGTTGCGTACACTGAAATTTTGTTTTTGTAAGCCGAAGATTTATTTCAATAGGAGAGAAGAATATTAATTTAATTTTCGTTGAATAAACATGAGAGGTTTGGTTCACTCATCTGCGAAATCTAAAACATTACAAAGAATGATAGGTTAATAACTTGAAATAATGTTTAACAGAAAAATATTCTACCTAGTAGTAAAATGTGCATTAATTCGTATTTATAGTGGAAGAGCGTATTTTTCAGATTCTGTGTTCATGTTAAGGAAAAACGGATTTGACGCTTTATTTAAACATTAAGTTGGGTGTAACAGTACAGTTATCAGGGAATGTAACCGGGCTTATTTGCATTGAGAGAATACGATTTTAATAAACTTTTGAAAACATGGGCAAGTGTCTAATAAGACTTTTCTATCAGACGGCCTCTCGTTCTCATGCCTTACATGTCACCGTATAAGCTACGGCATTCGGTTATATCTACCCACACAATTGTATTGAGTGTTATTGATTGACAACTGTTTCCTATCACAGTCACAAAATGTATAATTTTCAGAACGCAATAGATTTTATTGACATTTATTTTTCAGGAAGCTCTCTGTATTTTGTACATTTTTTAAATGTAGTCACTGAATTTGTCAATGCTGAGAAGCGTGAATAATTTCCCTTCGAGTGATGTCAACAGCAGACGTTCTGCTTGTCAAGTTCGGTAATCATTCAAATCGCGGACTTTGTTTTCAATTGGACTGTACGCGATAAAATATGCATGGTTTTGCAGGAAGGGGAAACCGGGTGTCACTGTGATAAATACTAGAAAAATGATTTGATTTGTGATGTAAAACCCAAATTCAATTAAACCATAATGCTCCATCTCTCTCTTTTAGTAATTTCCTTAATTATTATTACTGCTCGTTGAAAGTCTTGTCTACATCGTTAATCCTTATCAGCATCTGGTGGGCA
Organism: Sweltsa coloradensis; assembly: GCA_024449915.1. Classification (NCBI taxonomy): domain Eukaryota; kingdom Metazoa; phylum Arthropoda; class Insecta; order Plecoptera; family Chloroperlidae; genus Sweltsa; species Sweltsa coloradensis. The sequence goes on from JAMZAV010005688.1 coordinate 21,194, forward strand.
GCGCGGATTGCCTCCCCGGAGATGGACACTGGGCTGTTATCTGCTGCCATTGTTTCTCGTTTCAATTAGCGTGGCTGCATATGGACCCGAAGTCCGGGTGCTTAGAGTTCTTGCAGTGTACGCAACGAGCTGGATTTCGTTATGGCTGAACAATTAACTCAAGTTTAGCTAATTTTGGGGGAGCGTTATAACATTGGCCAAATAAGCAAGTTGTGTAATGTGTATAGGATTTCTAAAGTTTCTATTTGTTGTTTTCATGGTTGAAACCATACATTATTTGTGTTCTTTAACACACTCAATGCTGTAAGAAAGTCTTCAGGAAATGTACGCAGAAAATAAATGCTTGGGATGAGTAGCTCTACCACTTGTACCTTAAAAATGCATTTGCAATTATTGACATTCGGAAACGAAGTGTGTATATACTTACTAGGGAAACGCCAAAGTCGTTGTTAAACGAGTGAGTGAGCCATGTGTTGAGTACCCGGTAACATTCCTTTTCTTCCCCCTTTTTTAGGCCTCCCTAGCCTATCATAGGCTACAGTGGAGCATTATTGCCTAAACTATGACTTAAACTTAAATACCCTATTATTTATACGAATATTATAATCAAACTTAAATGCAAATATTCCCGCGTACTTAACACATGACTCTCTCAATCGTTTAACAACGACTTTGGCGTTTCCCTAGTCGAGTTGGCTAAAGCGCCCTTATAGCCCAAATGTGGGAGACGTGGGTTCAATGGTAGGGAAAGTTTTTGTAATTTCTGGATTGTATTTATTAAAATATTTAACATGTTTTGAAATGCATATAACGCAGTGTAGTCCTACATCTGTGACAATACCATGGAAAACATAGCCAGTACGAAATACGTGAAAATATTGCAAGGTTTACTCAATCTACGAGCGGAATTCGGGGGTACCTTGACGTCCAACATTCGATTAACCTTGGACACGGCATTTCACAGCCAGCTAAATAACAAACAAAAAATATTATTTCAAAATCAAAACCATTGTCGTTAAAATAATTACCATACATTTCAACGTATTATTCAGTTTTTTATTTCTTGCAGGTTTAAATCGTAACGGATTGTGCTCATTTTGTTAGCAGTTCTCAGTTACCTGGTCACGGATGTCTGTTTAAAATTTCAGCTCAGTCTATTTAGCCGTTCGGCCGTATGGGACCGGACAGACAGACATTTAACAAACATTTAACATTTAACAGAATTAATCACGACCAAGGCCCGATCGAGTAGCGTTGTAGACTACGTTCGCTGCGCTCACTCGTCTAACTAGTAATTCGCATGAACAACACTTTTTGCTAGTTCTGTGTCAAGATGGGATGAAATAAGATAATTAGCAATACACGCATAAAGCTAGCTCTTGCGCCCTTTACAAGGTAAGATACGGTACACGTGTAATTGGAAATATATTTGTATTGATTTATACAAATTAAATCCATTTGTTGTGGGTAAAAAAATACCATTTAAGAAATAATACTTGAACGTATTGGATTTAAATAATATCTTATTGAATGTTTGTTGGATGAGCGTAGCGAGCGTAGCGAGCGAAGCGAAGATTCCATTTCACTACACTGGAGAAAAAAATCCGGAATGTTTTTTTTTTTTTTTTCTTTTTTTTGTATTTTTGTGTGTCTGTTAACACGATTCCGGCTAAACCGATACTCCGATTGCGATGAAATTTTATGGAGGCCTTCGAAATCTCTGAACTTAGAACTGCCACGTTTTTGAGCGCAATCGGGAAATTTTTTCTTATAAAAAACGCAATTTTACGATTTTTTTCGATTTTTTAAAAATTTCTTCGACCTCTTACACCTACATGCTTTATCCGATTGTATTGATTTTTTCACAGAACCTCAATTTTATGAATTAAGATATTTGTGTGAATTTTGAGCGTAATCGAAAAAATATTTCTCATGAAAATCGAAATTTTACGGGTTTTTTCTTTTTTTAAACAATTGTTTGACTTATAATTCCTACAAGCTTTATCCTATTGTAATGATTTTTTCACAGAACCTAAATTTCATGAATTAATATACTCGTGTTAAATTTGAGCGCAATCGAATAATTATTTCTTACGAAAATTGCAATTTTACGATTTTTTTATTTTTTTAAATTACGATGAATTAAAAAAATTAAGTTTTTTTTTATTTAATTTAATTTAATTTTAAGAAAAATATTCGACTAAATAATTATTTTTTCACAGAACAACAGAAAATCCGCGTAAGCTGCCATAGCTCAATGCACCAATTACGCTCATCCAACAACGCGGCGGGACTTAAGCGTTTTCCTAGTATTAAACTTATTTTGTTACACAAACTGTTTAATGTATGATTTATATTTCAGAATGATTCACAAAGTTTTAGTCTGAGAACATATTATTAATTCTAATTACCTGGTAATAATTAATTCACAGCAGGTTTCGACTGCAATTAGGTGTAAAATTAATTGCAATTAGAGAACATTCGTCCACACGAAACCAACAAAACAACCATGCTCGTAATTGATAGCCATTATTATGTACACCAATTAGTTTAAAACGTGTATGAGGATTGTATTAAATTAATAGGTATAACGTACACATGGAATGCGTGCAATGAAATATATTTTCACAGTCCATCTATTTGCCAAATAAACTATGTGTAATAGCATAAAGCTAATCAACGGATATTATTCTCAAATTATAAATCGAAATACAATTGAACAATATTTACTGGTTTTAGTTTCAGTTATGTTTGGCACTAACCACAATATTGAATGTTTACAAACACACACGCTATTACACAACAATAAGTACTTGCGTTTTATTAATGTTGCCAATATGACAACTAAATGGGGAGTAAATTTCTAACGACTGAAGCGTCTAGAATGGAAGGCGCCTGTTGCGAAGCATCTACGCTGTCATGTTTAGTCTCCGCTGCGGAGTTCACATTGTAAAAAAAAAATGAGCAACTTCCTAAAAAAAATATCTAATGGTCGTAGTTGGCGATAAACAAGCGTTATCGCAGTGTGTTCCGAGCGACGATACAAACTCTAAACGACTCCTATATACGCGTTAGGGCGAACAACTACGTCCATCTTTGCTGATAGTTTACAAGTAATTACGGTAAAAGTTCCGTCATTGAAGTTTGTAAGTATCGAGTGCGTCGTTCCGGTCAATAGGCGACGACCTGCCCTTCAGTTGCAGGGCTCGCTCTGCCAATAGCTTTCATTGAAAAGTTCAAATGAGTCTTTGTGACTGTTATAATCAAACTCCTTTCAAGGCAGACTTGGGGTCGTCACGCCGTTGAGTGGGGAGTCTAAGGTGGTCGTTGAGACAGGAGTTATACAGTCTGCATCTTGAAGGGAGACGACGGAGGTAATATTATAAGACTACTCGTTTAATGCTACCATGTGGGAACTGTTTTGCATACAAAATTGCTTGTTATAATACCGTGGAAGAAAAGCCACACATCTAAGACCTCGTTAAGTCTTGACTTAGGGTAACGACATTTTTCTTTAGCCTCGCTTGCTTTTTCTAATGACTTCTCTCAATTTCTCCCAACCCCAACTCTGGCATGCATCTGGCGCAAAGGCAAACACCAATGGGTTTACGTGACGATGCTACAGCATTGGACTAAATGATCAGCAGCCCAGCTGATTATGCACGGAACGTAGACGCTCCTTGTTTTCGTTTCCAATAAAAGAAACTCGTACAAAGTTCGTGTATTGCCCGGGGTTGGTTTGCATATGGGATGGCTTTCATCTCCTAGGAAAGCAATGAAAACTTCTGCCCTGCTCAATTCGAGTTTAAATGCTCGCAATGTTAGGGGAGCTTGAAGCTGCTTTCATCCTTACAATGTAGATGTATTGAACACGTCCACATTTTATTATTATCATTTCTGGATATTATATTTTGGTATAACATTTCAAGCACCTCCATCTAGAGCAGGCTAGCATCATTGCATGATACAGTTGAGCACTAGTCCAAGCCCCACTATAGATTGAGGGGATAAATATTTTGAATCAATAATTTGCTCACATTTTTAAATATTTCATATCACACCAATATCCACTCACTGTCTTGAACAGTGCAAAGCACAGAATGTAAACACACACCAGATTTAGTTTATTTTAATGAATTATATGCACGGGCCCCCATCACTGTGGTCCGGCCGGCTCAGATGTAGAGATCTGATGAATCGTACATAAATGTCTAGGAACTCCAAGCCAAGCCAATCTAATTATTGAATTGCCTTGTTCCTCCTCCTCCTTTAATTTCCTCACAAACTTTTCAGTCCAGGTTTTTTAAAACTGAAATGATATTATTGGATGAGCGTAGCGAGCTAAGCGAAGATTCCTTTTCACGACACTGGAGAAAAAAATCCTGAATGTTTTTCTTTTTTTCCTTTTTTTCTTTTTTTCTTTTTTTTCTGTTTGTATTTTTGTGTGTCTTTTAACACGATTCCGGCTAAACCGATACTCAATTATGAATAAATTTTATGGAGGCCTTCAAAATCTCTGAAACTTAGAAATGGGCCCCGTTTTTGAGCTCAATCGGAAAATTATTTCTCATTAAAATCGCAATTTACGATTTTTTTCGATTTTTTACAAAATTTCTTTAGCTTACAACACCTACATGCTTAATCCGATTTTAATGATTTTTCCACAGAACCTTAATTTTATGAATTAAGGTATTCGTGTGAAATTTGAGCGCAATTGAAAAACTGTTTCTCATAAAAATCGAAATTTAACGTTTTTTTTTTCCTTTTTAAAACAATTTTTTTGACTTATAACACCTACATGCTTTATCCTATTGTAATGATTTTTTCACAGAACCTTAATTTATGAATAAAAATATTCGTGTAAAATTTGTGCGCCAATCGTATAATTATTCTTATTAAAACTCCAATATAACGATTTTCCTTTTTTTAAATTACGATTAATTAAAAAAAAATTAAAATTTTAAATTAATTATTATTTATTTTATTAAATTTAAAAAAATCCATAACTTAGTAATGATTTTTTCACAGAACAACAGAAATCCGCATTTAAAAAAACATTGCGCTAATGCACAATACGCCTCATCCACAACGCGGCGGGACTTAAGCGTTTTCCTAGTAGAATTAATGATTCTTATATGTTTGAATCGAGGTGGTCGTCTCCAACTCCTCGGTGCTACTCCAGCATTTGCTATTGGTATGTCAAAGAGAAAGAAAGAGAAAATAAAAGTCAGCTCTGATGCGTCAACAAATGCATAAGTTCATTATGATTGGACTACCATTTTGTTAGCTTTTGTACAACCTTGTCGTATCTGAATGTTTCCTTTTTGATGCAGTATTCATTATTTGTTCATCTCATTAATTTATATAGTACTCAATAAATCTGATTCAATAAACCCGCAAAATCAATAACGCTATTTGCATTCATCCGTATGTCAATTATATAATTTGTAATGAATATAATAATACAAAATAATAATAATAACGTATGTGTACAATTTTGCTTTATTTTCTTCAATTGTTTTTTTAAGTTCTACACATTTACAATCGTTGGATGAAAATAAAATTATACTAATTATGGGATGCTTAAATATATTTTATAAGTAACATTATTTCTAAAACATCAATCGATAGTATAAAACAGTTACTTTCGATGATGTTTTGTTTTTATTGCTATGGATATTCATCGAAGTGTATAACATTAACGTCTTGAATTTGGGATACCACACCAAAGACGGCAGTTCCCCGACTGTCTTTGTTATATCTGGAAGACCTACACGTATTGAACGGCTAACAATAAAAACTGCTATTCTCAAACATACATTAGCACTATATCACAATTTCCCTTGCTCATATCAGATATTGCGTTTCACGAAAATGACTAGCCGTTTGCAAAAATATAATATTCGCTGGGAAATATATTTGCATGTTTATTTTGTTGCAATTTGTAAATGGAAGAAAAAAACAAATTACAAACGGAACAACTATTCACCATAGTAGAAGACGTTTTTTCGCAAAAATAAGAAATTTCAAAGGAAATTCATTTCCATTTTAATCCCATATTCGTCGTAAGCCAAGGCTGGCGGAGGCTTCACAACATGTTTTTGCAGGAAGTATCCAATCTGCTGTGTTCCACATTTGACGCCAGAAGTTGTAATTTGTCATGTGCACGCCACTAAAGTTGGCGGGAGCAGATATTATACGGGGCGGGCCTAGCTGGAGAGGGGCGAGAGAAAAAATTCTTCCACAGTTTCAACACAGTGTGTTTATCTTATTACGTTATGTTGTTTATTTTTTATGGAACCTCCATGGCTATTTCAACAAAAGAGGAAAAAAATGGAGAAGAGATTGATTTTGGAAAGTTTTGTTTGTCTCTGAACCAATGTAAAAACGGCAATAACATCAGATGACATCAATGCGTAACTAAAGTGTAATAGCTTGTTTCCAAAAACCCACCGCAGAACGAATAACATATTTCAGAAAAAACATGATCCGGGCATCAAATTTTTAGTATAGCAAAATAAAATCACCATTTATTACTCTTCTGCAAAATTTTGTTGTAATGATGTTTTTTGTTTTCTACTTCTGGACATCATGATAAGATAAAGAAAAACATATTTAATGATTTATGGATCTATAAAAAGCTAAAAAGTAAGTTATTAGTTTACAGAAGTTTAAATAACAATCTAATGTATTCTATGGTAGCCTGCCATAACTGAGAACACAATCCAGCATTACTAAAAACAAGAACTCTTTAAACTTCGTTCGCCGAGTACATATGTCTCACGAACCACTTATATAAGAGTCAAAAGAATGAATAATCGAATAAAGTCCGAACTCTGTTAATTTTGGGACTGCAAGTTGTCCTTGAGATTTTTCTTCAGTTCTTCAGTTCTGTTGAAACAAATGATTGTAATTGTATTAAAGTATTAGGAATTAATAATATTTTATTACTATGAGCGTTGTACGACTTGTGGTCATCTATAATACCAACTAGAGTAACTAGACAGCAATCGATTAATTTACATTTATATAAAGTTATATTATTATATATTTTTAATTTTACAACATGAACCAACCAAAAGTGACTAGTTGCTAAAAGTAAACACGTAAAAATACACATTAAGGCTATTTGACCGCGTTTTTCTATTTTCTAAAATATGCTAACAAATCATAATATAGAGAATGGCTTTTAAACATGACTCTTTTATACAAAATAAAACTATTTGAAAAAATAGGATCTGATACACGGTAAATATCGCCACCTTAAAATAATTTCAAACTTAAATTCGCCAAGAAAAAAGATTTTTTTGAACAATTGTCTTTCCTGCGAATTTTTTCGTTTGGCGGTACAAATCGGTACAAAATACCGCCAAACGAAAACATTTGCAGGAAAGACAATTGTTTAAAAAATTATTTCCAGCAATTCCAGCAATTTTTTCGTTTGGCGGTATTTTGTACTGATTTGTACCGCCAAACGAAAAAATTCGCAGGAAAGCAATTGTTAAAAAACTCTCGTCAGCCTATAAGAAAACCAGTTGAAAATTAATGTCACAAAAAAACAACACCCTACGTTGAACGGTGTGCCTTAGAGAATTGAAACTTGAAATTACTTTGAGGTGGCGATATTGGCCGTGTACCGGATCAGAAAAATTTGAAAAATAGTTTTGATTTTCTAAAAGAGCCAGTTTTCAAAGCCATTCACTATATTTTGACTTGGTAGCATATTTTGGAAAGTAGAAAAACAAAACACGGTCGAATAGTCTTAATCACAATTTAAAACAAATCGAGGATGGTATTTTTTAATTAAAGATTCCCCGAAAAATAAGTTAATTGAATAAATTACGCTCGCCATTTTTTGTATATTAACATATTTTTAAATTTTATTCTAACTTCATACAAGATTTAAATTTGTGTTTAAATTTTTCAAAGTTAATGTTTACCTAGGTGGGGGGAAGTGTAAAAATTGTCAACAAATAACAACATGATAAAAAACCATGCAGTATACAATTTGCAAAGCATTAATGAGAAGGGCCTTCCATTCACGATTCAAATGTAATACTTAGTTGTATTATTATGTTTTACTCTTATATTTCTTAGGGAACGTCTTACTGGTGATGATTCAGACTACTCATGGTCATTAAAATTTTGTCACAAACAAGGCCCGCTCTGTTCTGTATGGACAGAGCAATCTAATGCTCTGAAATACTGATTGCTCGGTAGGCAATTTAACTTATACCTTGATATCTGTGTTCTTAAGCCTTATAACTGAATGACCGTGGTTCTCGAGATAAATTAGTCATGTGTGATACGAGATTGAGATTTCGGGGTATTCTACGGTTGAGGAAGTGTGAGAGAAAGAAATATATCAGTTAAAATCCTGGTTTATGTGGGGATGGAATAATATGGGTTTCTTGTTCATAAATATTTCAAATTATATATTAAGTTCAATTGTATTTTGGGTAAATCTTACATTTTTCTATTTTTATTGTACCTGAAACATTTTAAGTTTACAAAATCAAACGAAAAAATTATAAAATTACATTTTTATCATGGGATATAAAATTGGTCATTTTCAGAGTATGATTTATATAAAGCGCGTAAAACTATCTACTTACGTGAAATGATCAGTAGTAAATTCAACATTTATTTGCAGAGCTTACCAAATTTAAAATGAATGACCAAAGGGGATCCGGCGTACTAATCAATACAAAAGTACATGTTTACATATTTGTAAAATAATAATAACATAGAAATATTATAACAACACAAGTATGAAATTAATGGATATGGACATTGTTGTAAAGTAAGTAAATATTGTTAATTTTGTAAATATTGCATTTGTCTTTGGCAGGTATTCCCTTAATAAAGCTATAATAAAATAATAATTTAGTCACTAGAACACTAATAGGAATAAGGTAAGAGGATAGATAATTAAATCAAGAATGTAAAATGTGTGTTAAGTCTGTATTGAGAATTATCCCAGCATTGGAACTTTAGCCCGCGGATAACCTTCGAAACTCTTCAGTCAGAATTCCCGGTAGGCGGCATTGGTGCTGACAACGTACCGAGTTAGATCTTTGGAGACTGTTTTTGAACAAAAATTACTTGCAAGCAAGAATCGAATGAAAATGTTAAATCGACTTCGAGTGGTGCTATGTTTTGTTTGTAGAAACAGTGAAACATATTTGGAAAGATAACGTATTTTAGATTTGTACATTTGGAAATTTAATTGATTTTACTTCTGTCCGTTGTTATCATATCCAAACACCTTACTTCTTCCTCAAGTATAATTGGATGAGCGTAGCGAGCGAAGCGAAGATTCCATTTCACTACACTGGAGAAAAAATCCGGAATGTTTTTTTTTTCTTCTCCTTTCTTTCTTTCTTTCTGTATTTTTGTCTGTCTGTTAACACGATTCCGGCTAAACCGATACTCCGATTGCGATGAAATTTTATGTAGGTCTTCGAAATCTCTGAACTTAGAACTGCCACGTTTTTGAACGCAATCGAAAAATTTATTCTCATGAAAATCGCAATATTACGATTTTTTTCGATTTTTTTAAAAAATTTCTTCGACTTATAACACATGCTTTATCCGATTGTAAGTTGTTTTTCACAGAACCTTAATTTGATGAATTATTATATTCGTGTGAAATTTGAGCGTAATCAAATAATTATTTGTTATGAAAATCGCAATTTACGCTTTTTTTAATTTCTTCTGCTTATAAACACCTACATGCTTTATCCGATTATAATGATTTTTTCACAGAACCTTAATTTTAAAAATTAATATATTCGTGTAAAATTTGTGCGTAATCGAATAATTATTTCTTATGAAAATTTCAATATGACGATTTTTTCCTTTTTTTAAATTACGAAAATTAAAAAAAAAGTGAATTTTTTATTTAATTTGATTTATTTAAAAAAAAAAATTCAACAAAGTTCTGATTTTTTCACAGAACAACAGAAAATCCGCAAAACACATGGCAGCTCAATTCACCAATTACGCTCATCCAACAACGCGGCGGGACTTAAGCGTTTTCCTAGTTTAAATTGCTTTATTTAAGATGTGAAATATTATTTCATAATTTCAACATATATTTATCGTTAAATGTGTGACACTTTTATGACCATTTCTTTCAAGACTGCTCCAGGTTTGTAGATAATGGAAACAACTCAACACCACGTTTCCTGAAAATGTTTCTCAAGGATCAAAGTCTTGAACAATAAACTAGAATTTCCTGGTCAACGTCATCCAACCCACTTAGAAGGTGCTGTGCACTTTACAATGTCTGCCATTTTGTTTCGTGGCTTGAACTTTATAACCTAGATCTAACGTGAGAAATGACATAATTGTGGAAAGTGGCAAAACATGAAATGGGGTGAAAATATCGCGCGATAAAATCGAGATACCCATAAAGCAAAGGGAATACTAATAATTTAAGGTATTTCCTACACGTTGCCTCCACTGAATGCTATCTCCAGCCGTTCCAATAGGAAATGGAACATTACCCTTTTCTTTGAAATACGTGCGGACCGGTATTTTTATCGAAAATTTACGACGATTCTTCAAGTTATAAATTTTCGAAGAGATACGCGTTGACAGAATACTGGTAAAAGGTATTTTGGTTTTATTGGATAACTTCCTCATATCTCTATACTATTTTGCACGCTATCTGGTGAAATTGCAATACATGTATGAGTTGATAAAAAATAGCACAGCATTTTATATGATTATCCTTGGCATTAAAAGAATGAAATAATTTAACAAAAAAGTATAGAGAAAGCTGTGCCGAGAAGCAGATAATATAAAATGCCATGACTATATTATTAAAATAATATGGGATGTGTTGTGGGATATGCGAAGACTGCGCTCATTTCACGTGGTAAATATATTTGGTTATTTCAGTGCAAGGTGAAAATGTATACTTTTGAATACTCTGTTGCATTTTCATACTTTTCCCTAATGTAGAAACATCGTTTTGCTAAATTGAAACAGGTATTTAAGTAAGTAAGTAAGTAAGTAAGTAATGTTTTATTCATTTGACTAATACAGAGTAGAAGTATTACACTATCACCTATTCTCTAGAGAGAGAGAGAGAGATAGGTGGAGTGAAATGAATAAGGTTATAATAAAATTAAGGTTAACAAATGTTTTTGTTAATACATAGATAAATGTAATAATACAATATGAAACATAAAAAAATGCAATTACATTTACAATGACGCACACAATAATAATTAATACATTGTAAATATTGATATTAATGACAATCAACAAGGTAATTTATTTAGCCGTCAGATAGAAACTCATGAAGTGAGTAATAACTGTTTTTAAGCAGAAAGGACTTAAGATTAGATTTGAAAGAATTGTCAGATGGGCATAAGCGAATTTTATTCGGAAGGTTATTATAAATAATTGATGCTAAGTAGTATGGACCTTTAGAGAAAAGGGAAAGATTATGAGAGGAAATGTGAACTAAATTGCTGGAACGTGTAAAGTGATCATGAACAGTTGTGTTTTGCTGGAAGATGTGGGTATTAAGGCGAACAAAAAGAGATGCTGACTGAATCAGGACACATGCTAGTGTTGGGATTTCTAATTGTCGAAAGAGTTCCCGACAAGATCGCTTTCTAGAAGCTCCCGCTATTATCCTGATTGCTCTTTTCTGGAGGATGAAGACTCTTTTTGCATGAGGCGATGCACCCAAAATGTACCATACGAAAGGTGGGAGTGGATAAATGCAAAGTATGTAATAATCAAAATATGAGGTTGGACTATAGTTTTAAGTTTCCTGAGTATATAACACCCACTAAGAATTTTAGATGAAACAATGTTTGTTTGACCCGACCAATCCAAAGTCTCTGTTAGGATTAATCCTAAAAGTTTAAATGAAGAAGAGCAAATAATGTGGTTACTCCCAATTTGGATTAGAGGGCTTGACAGGGGTATATTTTGGGGAGTATGAAAATTCATGTATACTGTTTTGGGAAGAGATAATGAAAGAATGTTTTGCTGGCAGTACTGAGACATTTGCACAGCCTTTTGATTTAATATCATACCGGTATTATGTTGGTACAAATTTAAATGTATTTACAGGAAATGATAAAAATGATAACAATACAAAATCAATAATATAGTACTCTAATAAACATCTTTAATAATATAATGAAAATATATAAAAAAATAGAAAGTTCATTTAATTTAATTGTATGTACTACAGAATGAGCACGATATACTTATAGCTTTGTCTGCTTACTTATGTATAACATTTGTACATATTTTATTTTACTATTCAAACTCTTTTAGGCTTCACCAAATTATAATTATGTTTTACCATGAAGCTTTGTAGTTTGTTGAATATCGTCTAAAGATTAATGTATTTTATAGAGAACAGTATGTGTGTATGAAATAATGTATACAAACGAATATTTGGTAGGACTGGGCAAAGATCGATATTTTGACATGATATTGATATGTACGAATATTTTCGAAAGTAAAAAAAAAAGATTACAAATATGGTTGAAATAAAAAATAAATAAACAACTAAGAATTTAGCAAGGAAATTTTGGAAATGTTAATGTGCAAGCTCTTAGATCTGTAAATACCCAAGAAACTAAACTAATCTAAATTGATTTATTTCTTCAAATTTACGTTTACTTGATGAATTTTGATGGTGGATGTGCCGGATAGTCTATGTAAAATTCGACCAGATTTTTTAAAATGGTGGAGGTGCCGGGTCATTCAACTTGAGTGGAGCACGTTAGCTTCGGTATTCATTCTTGGCGATTTTATCCAACTTTGAACTAATTTTAAAATTTGAATTACAAATTTGGACAGATTATAAAATTTTGATATAAATTAAATATTGATATCGATAATTAAATGACGGTCAAAGCCCAGCCCTGATATTTAATGTGACATCTTCATTGTGTCATAATTCAGATTATACATTATATTTTCGATCTCCCGACGTCACTCTGTTTGTTTAATCGTAATTAACAAATGTGTATCCACTTTCTCAGATGTTGATTTTATGAACGATCGATTCCCCTGTATGTACATCTTTCTCCCACTCCCTTTTGCATTCCTACTCCCGTACACACTCCCTCAAAACATTCACCCATCGTATTCTCCTTGGCACAAGAAACAATGCTCATCATGTTTCTATTTGTAATGGACATTCGTTCTCCTAATCCAATTTCTCCCAAAACGTTTTAAAGTAAAACAACATGTTGACGACCCACCAACATATTCGCTAATACTTTACAGTTTACAACAATACAAATTTTACCTCGGCTAAATATCTTTGGATAAACATTTTCTAGCAGTCACTTTTATTGCCGATCACCGCTGGCTGTACCTTAAATATTTGCACAGCGCTAATGTTTTAGGTAAAAATTGTATATCCTATGTCCTTCCGGCCCACGCTTCAATTATTAAAATGTTTACAGAAAAGCACGATCGATCACATACTATGCAGTTATTCCCTCTTTAGTAGCTAGTTGACAATGCACAGTACAAGCAGTAGCATGAGATCCGATTGCAACTACAGTTTTTTTTAGAATTTGGTAAACATTATATTAATCTTTGTAAGTAAATATTTAGTATTCGTCGAGCAAGCACTGACTCGCCATGAACTGTATAAATACACTCAACTTTTCCTAAATATCACATTCTGCAACTAATTCATTGTATTTGTCTCATGAAAGCATTTGAAAAAACCACAACAAACAACACAACAGATTTTTGTTTTCCTTTTATACCTTTTACTTTTCTTTAAGACTGAAACGTTAAACTGATAGGAACCATTTTTAAATCGTGCTTAGCTACAACGCGTTACCTTTTTTTTTATTTACTACAATTCAATTTACTACAATGTTTTGATTAACAATTTTCCAATTTATATATTTTTTATTATGTAGTAACATTTTGGCTTGGAATTACAAAGATTATAAATTATTTACCTTTCAAATTACCGTACATATTTTTAGGTTCTAAATAATATGATAACGACCATCCATAAAATTTAGAACACATTCGCCAGTTTAACTTTATCTTTAGATATCCGCGATACGGAAATTTGAGTCACGAGTACGATTGTCTAAAACGAAAAGCCTTTCCTTTCACACATGTGGATTTCCGTTTGTTAGGTTATACTGTAAAAGGATACGGGTTCGATGTTTTATGTCCCTCGAGAGCAATATCTTGCGACAGGCGACAAATCTCACTAACATGTGAAATGTTGGCCACTTCCTGTGGTCGTCGCCTGCTGCCCCTCCGCTCCGCTTTTAGCCGCCACTTATCGCAAAAGTGCGAACACCAACGGAAGATGATAGCTATAGCAGCCCAGGGGAAAATACGACCACGTTCTTTTTTGTTATTGTCACCGCAAACCGAAGGTAAAGGCAACTTATATTCGGAGAATAACACAACTTTTGCAATCAAAACACATTTTCGGGATGCTTTTTTATGGATTCTTTCGTGAACTATTGTAATAGAGACATTAGGAGGATTTGAAATATATCTACAACTCTTCCGAGTCACATAAAACCGTGGTAGAATTCTTTGAAACACTTTGTAGAGTTTGTTCCGGTTAGTCCTTCTAAAAAATGAAAGGCGCTGTAATTGATGATAGAAAACTTATTTCATAACAGTGAAAAGAATGTGAACGTTTTATTAAAGCTAAAGCGTCCCGCTTTTAGAAAAATTCCCTACAGAGACAAAACCCATTTTATCTGTTTACTTGGTTCTCCAATTTTCGCTTGACTTCGAACTAATCCTCTTAAGGGTGATTCCACTGAAACTTCAATATCCAAGAAGGCATTCATTTTAAAGGATTTCTGATTGAAAAACAATTCTGAAATTCTCTTTATCAATTATACTAATTGAGTTTAAGGAACTAGTCCTTTTTTATTTCCGATCGTACTTCGGGAATTATTTTTTGTTTCTCACTTCTTCTCTTTCAGTCCCTAATTTTTGCTTCGTCTTCTTGCAAATATCACCCTAATGGTTAAAAGGCAGTGTTAGTGTGACGCTGCTCTTTCGTAAGAACTCCCTATTCTCCTTGCACCTGCGACCCAATGATCTCCTAAAAGGTTTTCCCGTTGTCTTTGCAATGTCTTTTCGACATCTGGCTTCTGAAGTCTCCAGGAATGACAGTTTCTATTCCCTTAATCTAATTACTAAAGACACAGACCACTTTCTACGTTGTCTCACGGCCGTAGTCCATCAGTAGACACGCTCGTAGCTCCCACCGCCTTCACAACGTGTCTGTACGTCAGACAGCGAGAATGTTAGTGTGGCGCGGTGGTCGGTGCGCCCTGGCGGTGGGTTTCAGAACCGCGTGACGTCAGGTCTTGGCGGCAAATGACGGGGGAGTCCCAGGAGACCTACGACCTCGTACGGCGGCGCTCCAACTGCCTGACTGAACGGATAACGGACGGTTTCACAAGATTAAAGGATGTCACTCAACCGAGACGAGGTCTTGACTTTTTACGTAGATTTTAAGGGGGAAAGCAAGTGAGGTGATAAAAAAGTTATCTCTGGATACTAAGCTTGATTTAACGCGGAATCACTTTTACTTGATTCAAGTGCATTGCGTTCTGTTTTGATGATGAATCTCTAAATTATTTGAATTTAATAAATGTTCATTATTATAAATCAAGGGAGATAGATAAAATTGATACGGCTAGTTATTCAAATATATGTGAGCTATTTTCATAATTTATAATATACATAATAACATTATACACAATTCATTTGCTATTATTAACGCTATTGTATTTCTTACTCGCTGTCAATTGCATATAAGCCACTTGGTTTAAAATGTCATCAAGAGTAATAATTATCTATCTATATAGGCTAAGTCTAATAATTATTATTTTGTAAAAAAAATATTCAAAAACTTAATGAACATAATTTCAACTATATTGCTGTATTTTACTTTTCGAATGTATATTTAGTTCACTATAACTTTCACCTTAAATTACATTCACGTAACCCAGAGCAAATTTTATTTTAATGTTTTCTTTTATCGCACAACTTTCCCGTGGTTCCTGGACGGTGAAATTGGGACCTGAGGAAACTTTGAAATCGTGTCCTGCTCTCGGCGAGTGGTAGCATGACTGCAAGTCATTACTATTAACTACTTCTTTTGCTAGAACCCCATTATTCTGCCCCATCCAGGATTTTCACGGGCTGTAAACGCGAAGACTTAAGACTATTCAGAAACGACGTTTTCGATTATAGAATGTGTCTTTCACTGAATTTTTTCTCCTCTTTACCACAGTAGCAAAGCTATGTGCTTATCTTTATCTTGACTTGTAGCTTTCAGATTGAGTGGTAGTTTCTTAGAAAGTAAAGAGAGGAATTATTCCCCTTTTTCTCTATCTCTCCCCTCAGTTGCGCCTCTCTTTGCCCCCTCTCTTTGTATACCTTGTGCTTGCTTTTACTTGAAATTCATTTGTTGATGTTCGCTTTGACAGGAGGCCCTCTTATCGATCAAGCTTTGAAGATGATTGAGATTTTACAAAAAATGTCGAAGAGGTTGCTCT
Organism: Sweltsa coloradensis; assembly: GCA_024449915.1. Classification (NCBI taxonomy): domain Eukaryota; kingdom Metazoa; phylum Arthropoda; class Insecta; order Plecoptera; family Chloroperlidae; genus Sweltsa; species Sweltsa coloradensis. Next base: position 37,750 of record JAMZAV010005688.1, read on the forward strand.
TTCCACCTGACAAAGAAAACTTTCATTATCATAAAACGTCTATGCCGCTTACGTCGAGTACATCTATGGCCATGCACAACGGCAACGAGTAATTCATGTAAACAAATGAAATGATTAGATACGTGAAATACCGTACAGATTTTGAATATTAAGCAACAATTTTTAAACCAACAATTTCGTAGCATCTTTTTTTCAATCCACTTTTTAACAATTCGTAGTTAAAGTTATGTCATAAAGGCTATATGAAACCAACTGATTAGCCATTTTTTTTACCAAGAGGAAGAATACTAGACCTGATATGCTAAATTAATTAAAGTTGGCGTAGACAAACCTTGGATTCAGTAAGAAGTACAACACTTTCTAGAATTTGAAAAACGTATTTGACGGGTAATAATATGGCAGGCAGCTACGACTCGCAATTTTCTTTAAACAGGATTAAAACAATAGTGTTTGTAGTTTTCATGATGAATGTATAATTCTGAGATTAGTGTCTATTGCAATCTCTTATTCATACTACTGTTTATCTGATTGTTTTCATGAGTGTGACTGACCTTGTTGACGGCGTTGACTCTCTTCTGTTCATTGTGTACCCATCTGAGTTCAAGTTGACATTTCCTGAAACTGAGCCTCTCTTCACTGCTCGCTCTGCAATACACTTTAACCTCCTAGACTATGAAACACGGAGAACAACACACTGCATGGGCTATACAAAGAAATTGCCAAGCCGAAACATAAGAGAAGAGAAATTCAACAGACAAAATACATTTCAGACTGTTTCTTGTTTAAACAAAATGCCACATTTTACTGGCTCAAAATAATGTTCACAAATATTAAATTAAATAATGGTAAAGCTATCTTTGTATAAGCTTTTATAACGTGCGACAAGGAAGAAAAATGTGATATTATTTTAAACGATTTTGAAGGTTTATGCGTGTCTTCGTTTTATTTTTAAACAAACTGTGAAAGATAAATTTAAAGTCTCTGAAACACAAATGTTTTCTTTTATCGAGGGCAAAGGATTTCTTCTGACATTGAGTCACTTTGCATAATGCAAACAACTCGATACTGAAACCCATTTTAAGGGTATGCCGCCCAACATCCTGGCTGAGCTATACAAGCCCAGAGCAACACAAGCGTCTCCAGCGCCGGCGTCGTCGTCGGTATCTCCCGAGAGAGGGTAACGCAAGCCAGCGTTACTAATAACCTTTTTACTTTCTCTTCCCACTCCGGTCGGCGTCGCAACAGAACACCGGCCGTGTCTGCGCCAGTTACCGTCAACCCTCGACCATCGGTTCGGCTTTTAAACCGGCCATTTAATACGTGTTGCCAGGACTTGCCACGATTTATACGTTAGGTAATCCGTAATGAGATCTGACTGATAAAATCTTGTTGCTTATAATCCGGTGGCCCAACAAGGCCAAACAGAAAATGGATATTATTTTAAACGATTTGAAGGTTATGACGTGTCTTCGTTTATTATTTATAACAAACTGTGAAAGATAAATTTAAAGTCTCTGAAACGACAAATGTTTCTTTT
>JAMZAV010005689.1:0-40597 GCA_024449915.1 Sweltsa coloradensis
ACATAGGGAATCGACATAAGTTAAAAGAGAAACTTGGCGATAGGATTAAAGATCGTAGGAATAGTTTATATTAGGAATACTATATCATTCCCCTAACGGTAAACATGGAGAATTTTAGATTATATTGAAGATTTATTTCAGGACATTAATACTAAACATAAGGGTCTGCACACCATCTTATGTGGAGATTTTAATATCAACTGGTTAAGCAAGGACACACATACAAAAAGGCTAATAGTAGAACTATATGTAGAAATACAGCCAAACCTTACACACTCAAAAGGAATGAGATCTAAAAAAGGGCCAAGCTCATCTACCCTTCCACATAAACGTACAGTGTCCCATAACAGCATCCTCGAAAAGCTTGGCAAAATAGAATTTGCGATTATTAATTTAACGTAATAGTTTATCCAAGTTCTTTTTTTCTAATTATTTAAACGTAATAACATGCAAATTCTATTTTGCCAAGCTTTTCGAGGATGCTGTTATGGGACACTGTACGTTTATGTGGAAGGGTAGATGAGCTTGGCCCTTTTTTAGATCTCATTCCTTTTGAGTGTGTAAGGTTTGGCTGTATTTCTACAAGTTTTTGTTATGTGTGTGATCTCATTACTTTTTCAAGTTCCATTACAAAATTATTTGCTAAAATATAATATTTTTATCAAAGTTGATTTAAATTCTATGGTATTAGCAGTAACAATATAGGATGTAAAATATCTAGACCCAGATTCATGTACATCCTGGGTATAGGTGGTATAACCATGGTATAACGACGGTATAAGGACTGGACCCCAATTCTTGAGTTCGTGGGAGATGAGTTGAAAACGCAATTTGAAAACGAAGTCGTTTTCGTTTTCGAAGGAATTGGTATTCTTGAACGGTATCGTGGAAAACGTCATGGGTTGTGAGTTGAAAGCATTGATATTAATTAAACCCCTATAGTAGGCTAGATTAGCAGTCTCCTATACCTCCGCACAGGCGCGAGCGTAGCAAATTGAAGACTCAACCGGCCCATTTCAAGATGGCGATTTGGTGTTTTAATTTATGCTTTTTTAATGCAATAAAGTATTTTACTGGATTGTTTGATATGGTTTTAGCTTGTGCAGCATGGTATTAAACAAAAGAAACAATACGAAGTGATTGCATAAGGGAATTTACTAATCATTTGGTGTTAAAGGCTAGTATGCTTACCTGTCAACCTGGCGGCAATCTTGAGAACTATTTGGCCACAAATCGCTCCCATTTGATTAACATGTAAACTGTCATTTTAAGATGGCTTCTAATTGTACCGGAAGTGGACCACCGACTGCTGGTCTAGCCAATTATATAGGATGTCTATGGTTGAAAGAGTATCACGAAATCCAAACACTTTAAAAAGATTTGCGTATAGCAAAGAGCTCGAAAAAGTTCTATATTTATTCTAGATGGCAGTGCCTTCATAAACGCTGGCCAATCGAAAGACAAGTTGTATGAAATGATTTGATTGTTGCAATTATGTAAACAAACAGTTGAGCAAGTTCATATCAAAACAATGTTGTGCTGGCATAGGGTTGGCTAGCCAAATGGAACTTTAGACCTACACTTTTGCATTATAAATAATTTTCCACATCTGGGCCTAGGCCAGGGACGGTTTCTGATTTGTTTTATGAGAGTATAATGACACCTTTTCTCGTTCCACACAAAGAAGAAAAATTTTAAATGTCCGCTATTTGTTTACGTATCGCACTTTCCCGCCTAACTCTGCTTATACCGTCAACAAGTGTCAAGTAACTATGGTTACTTGTTGATTGTATGCCAAGTGTTTAAGGCTTATTTTAAAACCTTTATTTGGAAGCCTTCCAACAAACTTTTTCAACTTTTTTTTTCAAAAGAGACTATCATTCTATAACCTTAATGTCCATGTAAAATATGAACATTGTAGTCCCACCCGTCTGGTCAGAATCGGGGCCGACGTATTAGATGTGAGCAGTAGTAGGCAGTAGTAGGCAGTAGTAGGCAGTAGTAGGCAGTAGCTAACATCCTTAAAGTGATTTTGAGCATGTTTCAAGCCATTTTTTCACCAAGAAGGAATAATCGTACCCCAATAAAATTTGGCATGTGTTGTCAGGTACCTAAATCCCCTCGATTGTGATAGTTTTCAAGTTCACATCACGTTACATGACGGCTGGGTAACACCTCGAAATCACCCCAACTCTGCTTGGTGTATAAGGTGCTTGAGTGTGTAGCGCACCGCGGCTTGGCTGCGGCGCCCTAACGGGCACCTAGATGGTTTAGATCAGGTTGTTAAAGAACCTACTAGAGTAACTAGTCATAGTGCAACTTTGATTGACTTAGTTATTACAAACAAACCTGAACTTGTAACAAATAATAGTGAGGGAATGCCTAAGAATATGGTGATCATAATATATATATAATTGGGGTTCACTCGAAGTATAGTGCAAATAATGAGAATGTAGTAAATAAAATTAGAAAGAGGTATAACTGGAAAAAATATAAAGAGGATGATTTTAGGTACGAATTAGCTATGATGGACTTTCATTCAAATAGTACTGATGTAAACCAGCTAGCAAACAAGTTTGTGGATAATTTGATGAAAGGAAGAGATAAATGCTTAACTGTTAGTCTATGTGAAGTAAATAACAATAAGGTATATAGAGTTCATTGGATTAATGAGGATATAAAACGGGATATGAGAGAGAGAGATAAGTTATATGAAATGGCTAAAACTTCTAGGGATGTGGGTAGATGGGATCTTTATAAAATTAAAAGAAATGAAGTGTGTAGTAAGTTAAGGAAAGCTAAAAAAGTTTACTATTATAATAGGATAGATGAACAGAAAGGTGATAGCAAAAATATGTGGAAAGTTCTTAAGGATATAATAAGTGATAAAAATAAGCGGGAACCAACTAAGATTGTAACGTGTGAAGGGAGAAACATAAGTGACAAAGATAACGTTGCCAACATCATCAATAAATACTTTGTTGAAAGTATTGATCAAATTATTAATAGCATCGAAAAGATTGATGTAGATTGTGATGGTAGACCAGTCGGAATACAGGATAACATTAAAGGTACAATTAAACTTAAAAAATTAAGAGAATAAATGGTGAGTGTAAACTTGAAAAGTTCCAAGTGATTGCTATCAAAGAATTGGATGAAGTAGTGGCTAAATTAAGAAATAATGGTGGTAGCACTATGGATGAAATTTCGGCCAAATTGTTAAAGATGCTTACCCAGTTATAAGATTTAAGTTATTAGATATAGTTAATATATCTTTTGAAGAAGGAGTATTCCCTGCTAAATGGAAAGAATCATTGGTGATACCTGTTCCTAAAGTTCCTAACTCTACTTAGGTAAAAGATCATAGACCAATAAATATGTAACCCATTTTTGAAAAAATATTAGAACTTTTAGCCCACAAACAACTAGAGAGATATTTCAACGACAACAAACTCCTAGTCACAAATCAATCTGGTTTTAGATCTGGAGGCCAAGTCTTGAAACTTGCGTTTCAACTCACCTTCCGTTTCGAGTCGCAAATTTCGACAAGTCGCTCAAAACCATCAAATCGGTAGTCTTGAGACAAACTTGCGAAATGGCTTGCGACTTGACTCGCAAGTTTTCTTACGTTTCAAACCGCGAGGTTTTACCTTGCGTGTAGAGATTTATTTGCGTCTTGACTGCCACATCGAAAGTTTTTAATGACTAAATAAATAGTTATAAGGTACATCCTATGTATAAAGACGTAAATTACACTCTAGAAATGTTGGCAGAAGGCTTTAAAAATATTTAAAGTGTTATAATTGTCATATCAAATTATTTACGCTCGTCGCAAGCTAGCGTGCATCTGGATTAGTGGCGCTATAGATCGGCTTTTCGACGTGGTCCCGGCGGCCGAGTGGTTAGAGCGCTTGGTTTCAACGCGAGGGGTCGCCGGTTCAAATCCCGCTTGGGAAATCTTTTTTACTTTTTTTTACTCTTCGAATAATTATTGTTCACTTGTTATCTGTGACAGAAACAATTTTTATATCTTTACAATATAAATTACCTTTTTTTTACCTTTCTTTGCAATTTGTTTTGGTAGTTTAATATCAACTTTATTATAATATTTACTATTTAGGGATATATCACACACAATTCTGTGTTTAAGGGCTATGCTCGTTGTGATATTCCTAATGATTTTACGTATTGTGATAATCATTGAATAATAATAAATAAAATAAACAATAAAAAATATGATTAATTAAATAGAGAGTACGACTGCCTTTAGGCTATTTGATAATAACAATAGAAAATCAGTTATATTATATTTGAGTGGGTAGACTCTAAATACAATTTATTTATTTATGTATTTATTTATTTATTTATTTATTTATTTATTTATTTATTTATTTATTTATTTATTTATTTATTTATTTATTTATTTATTTATTTATTTATATGTAAGCCTCGCCTAGTACTCCTAGTGTGTTTTGACAGTTGATTGAATGTGCGAATCGATTATAGCATCAATAGTTCGTCACAATCGATTATATCATCGATTTACTTCACAACATCGATTTAAAAGTCGAAAGTCGAAAGTTGCACTTTGTAACAAGCTTTCTCATTGGTTAGTCATAGAGCGAAAGTGGGCGGAGTTTCCAAACGCAAAAAAGCATTCGCAAGGAAGAATTTCATCTCGCAAGCGAAATGAGTCGCACATCTAAATTCAAGACTACGTACATGACGTGAAGTCGAGTCGCATGCGATTTGGAAGAAGTGACTTGACACGCATTGCGACTTGAGTCGCATGTTTCAAGACTGGCCTCCTGGTCACTCTTGTGAGACCGCTATTCAGTGGTTATTGTCTGAATGGACTAGTGCTATGAATGAGGGGAAAACAATCCTGGCAGTATTCCTTGACTTCAAAAGAGCGTTTGAAACTATAAATAGAAAGAGATTACTTAATAAACTGAAATATATGTATGGAGTTGAAGGAACTGTTCTGAAGTGGATTGAGGACTACCTAACAGGTAGAAAGCAAAGAACAAAATATAACAATGACATTTCTGATAGTATAAATATTGATGTAGGGGTACCACAGGGGTCGGTCTTGGGGCCATTTCTTTTCCTTGTATATATTAATGACATTGTTTGCAGCGTTAACAAGTGTTCAATTAATTTATACGCAGATGATACAGTGATTTTCTTTATAGGTGTAAGTCTTAAGGAAATTCTTGATACAATAAACGCTGAATTAAAAAATGTTGGAGACTGGTTAAAAATTAATGTACTGAAAATTAATGTGAACAAATCTAAATGTATGTTGCTAGGTATGGGAAATCTCAGAAATTATAAGGTTGGTAATAATGAGAGAATAATGATGGACTCGAGTGTGTTGGAATTTGTTGATATGTATAAATATTTAGGTGTAATGATTGATTCTAAACTTAACTTCAAGGAACATGTATTGTATGTTGAACGAAAGGTGAGGAAGAAGATAGGGTTTTTAAGCAGAATTAGCTGCCATGTGTCATTTTATACCCGTTTATTGATATATAATACTATCATTAAACCTCATTTTACTTACTGTTTATCGGTACTTTATCAAGCGTATGTTACTGATATAAGGAGACTGCAGATCCTCCAAAATAGAGGCATGAGGGTAATTCTCAAATGCAGTAGATATGTGTCCATAAAAAATATGCTAAATTGTTTGGAATGGTTGAATATTGAACAAGAAATAGAGTTGTGTGGTATGACTTACCTTTATAAATTAGAAAACGGATTGTTACCGGAGTATATGCTAAATAGAATGGTTAGAATTGATGAGATGCACAATTATGAAACCAGAAAAGCAATGAACAGCTGTTTATACTTAGGTACATGTAATAAACAACTAATGTGTAAGTCATTGTTTTACAAGGGTGTTAGAAGTTTTAATGAGTTGCCATATAACTTTAGAATGGCAACTAGTACAAAGGAATTTAGAAATAAAGTAACCGAGTATTTGATAAAGTGGGGGAGAGAAGTTTGACTATTTTGTTTAATAAATATATAATTTTAGATTCTGAGTAATTAATTACTCAAGATATAAGGTATGATTGAAAATATACTTATACTATTATGTAGTAGGGCCTACGTACCTACTTGTAGAGTGTAAAATTATAATATGTAATGTGTTTGTACCAATAGCGCACTGACGCTAAATAAAGACTTATTAATAATTTAACAGTCATAGATAGAAAGGGATTTTTACATAGCAATATGTCATAATATTGTATATATATATATATATATATATATATATATATATATATGTATATATATTAGAATCACAATTGTAAACTTGTCGGGTTATTTCGCCACGTCGATTTGACTTACCCATGTCAACGTTTCTGGACCGCTCTAAGTCACAATTGTGATTCTAATACTTCGGGCCACGAAAGCCTTAAAAACTTAATGTATATATATATATATATTGTTATTATAAACCTAAAAAAACTCATATTAAAACCTTTATTCTATGGACTCAGGCTAACTTTTTCAACTTTTTCTTTCAAAAAGCAATACATCACCATAACCTTAATGACCATGTAAAATATGAACGTTGTAGCCTCACCCGTTTGGTCAGAATCGGCCCAAATGTCACGAAAATACCGCTCTAAAAATCGAGAAAAATCGTAAAAGTACGATATTCATGTGAAATATTTCTTCGATTGTACCCAAAAACGTGGCAGGTCTAAGTTCAGAGATTTCGAAGGTCCCCTCAAATTTTCATCGCAATTGGAATATCGGTTTAGCCGGAATCGTGTTAACAAACACAAAAAAAGGAAGAAAAAAAAACATTCCGGATTTTTTTCTCCAGTGTAGTGAAATGGAATCTTAAATAAATAAATAAATTTTATTTAGAGTCTACCCACTCAGTTATATAACTGATTTTCAGTGGGGGACTTTAAATCAAAGCGACCAAGCCAACCCTGCAGGCCCCGACGCAATCGACGAGTGAGCGATAACCAACCAAAGATCGATATTTTTAATAGGAAATATAGCAATCAGTGGTATGGACAGTGCGAACACCCGCGAATCAACGCCAGAATCAACAAGGCCGATTCAGAACAACTCTGAAATTTATTATGTGCTTCGTTGCTAGGACGGCTCCAAAGTCACCGCTTACAAACTCCTAAGACAAGAACTGATGGACTTAAGTCCAAATCAGAAGTTAAAAAACTTCTGACTTTGACGGGAATCGAACCCTGGACCTTCTGCATTGGAAGCAGATACGCTAACCACAAGACCTTCGAGCCACACAATGCTTCGCTACGCTCATCCAATGATGAATTAATTGATTAATTAGTGAATCTGTTAATTGATTCATCTATTGTCATCAAGAATATACGTCTGTGTGAAAAATTTCAGCTCGATTGGACATTGAGAAGTGCGTGAAATATCGATTATAAGATTCCGTCCAGACAAACACATGAAGGCAGTAGTTCAACATAGGAAACCCCATATAAAACTTTAATTATTAATTATAATGTATTAATGGATTAATTAGTGAATCTGTTAATTGATTCATCTATTGTCATCAAGAATACGTATGTGTGGAAAATTTCAGCTCGATCGGACATTGAGAAGTGGGTGAAATATAGATACTTTGTTATTCCATTTTGTTTTTGTTTCTTAATCTTGATTAAAGAAAGCTAGGTGAAACCCTAGTGAAACGTCGGAAATAAAATATATATTTTATTAAATAATCACACGCAGTTTTACCTCAAAACATAATATTTTCATATCATGTACTGCAAAAGCCTTAAAGAGGGTATTTAACCGCTGAACTCAAAAAATATATTTTTATTAAGGCTAACTAGTAATGAATTTTAGCAATTAACAGAAAAATTATTGGGGCCACCACGACCTCCCAAATAATTATCAAACATGACATTTTTCGAGCTAGGTCCCATCGGCGAAAATCTCCCATAAGAAATAACATTGGGACGATCCTTATGCCCCATGACCTTGGAGGATTTTGTTCCAAAAAAATATTGGCCATTATTGACGTACTCGATAGCCATTTCGTAAATTCTCTATATTTTGTTTTGTAATTTGGGCAAGTAGTACGGTCAAAATATGCTGATTACCAAGATGGGGTGTGATTTTGGAATGCATATTTTTGGGTGTTCGAGGGTATATTTGGGCACAGTTTCAAGACACGATGTTATAAAGGGGCATTTTAGATTGGCACTATGCTCTAGTATCTATGTGGACCAAAAAAGAAGCAGGTTAAAGCCGATTTAGGAAATTTTCCAAAACACCAATTTTCGCCAATTTCTGGATCAAAAAAATTAAAAAAAATCGTGTTAAATCACAGTTACAAGATATAATTTTTTAATCGGTCATTTAAGTGTAGTATTGTGCTATAGATCACGTGGTAAAAAATAATTTTTGGGTTTTCAGCCCTTTAAATCTAATATATTAGTATATAATGGGAGGATGATGATCCATCACCTACTCGAAATGAAACTCGCCCAGAAGGCCTACTCCTGGAAGGTCCTGTGACCAGAAGTAGACGTGCCCATCTTAGACCGCTGCAGGACGATGCTCCACCAAATATAAATGAATCTCATCCAGTACTCCAGGATGTTCGTATAACGAGAAGTGCACATACTAGATTATTGCAGGCTGATGCTCCACCACCAACTGAGAATGAAACTCGTCCATTAGACCAACTCCGGGAAGGTCCCGTGACAAGAAGTAGGAGATAACTAACACCGATCTGTTTATTTATTTATTTATTTATTTAACGTCTATCCTATTCAGTTATAAAAACTGATTTACAAAGGAGGACAACTAAATAAATCTAATTACATAGATGCAGACACAACAATGAACTACATTTAAGTAAATATTAGATGGCTGTGTTTTAATTGTCATCTTGTACTTTGTTGTTCCATTTTGTTTTTGTTTCTAAACCTTGATAAAGCTAGGTGAAACCCTAGTGAAACGTTGGAAATAAAATATTATTTTACCAAATAATCACACGCAGTGTTACCTCAAAACAGATATATATATGAAAATATATGTTTTGAGGTAAAACTGCGTGTGATGATTTATAATAAAATAATATTTTATCACCGAAGTTTCTCTAGGATTTCACCTAGCTTTATCAAGGTTTAAAACAAAAACAAAATGGAATAACAAAGAACAAGATGATCATTAAAACACAGCCATCTAGGAAAACAGATCTAGGTGCCCGTTAGGGCGCCGCAGCCAAGCCGCGGTGCGCTACACACTCAAGCACCTTATACACCAAGCAGAGTTGGGGTGATTTCGAGGTGTTACCCAGCCGTCATGTAACGTGATGTGAACTTGAAAACTATCACAATCGAGGGGATTTAGGTACCTGACAACACATGCCAAATTTTATTGGGGTACGATTATTCCTTCTTGGTGAAAAAATGGCTTGAAACATGCTCAAAATCACTTTAAGGATGTTAGCTACTGCCTACTACTGCCTACTACTGCCTACTACTGCTCACATCTAATACGTCGGCCCGCGATTCTGACCAGACGGGTGGGACTACAATGTTCATATTTTACATGGACATTAAGGTTATAGAATGATAGTCTCTTTTGAAAAAAAAGTTGAAAAAGTTTGTTGGAAGGCTTCCAAATAAAGGTTTTAAAATAAGCCTTAAACACTTGGCATACAATCAACAAGTAACCATAGTTACTTGACACTTGTTGACGGTATAAGCAGAGTTAGGCGGGAAAGTGCGATACGTAAACAAATAGCGGACATTTAAAATTTTTCTTCTTTGTGTGGAACGAGAAAATGTGTCATTATACTCTCATAAAACAAATCAGAAACCGTCCCTGGCCTAGGCCCAGATGTGGAAAATTATTTATAATGCAAAAGTGTAGGTCTAAAGTTCCATTTGGCTATAGGACTAGTAAAATTCATACTTACATTACATGTTTGACAAGCCTAGCCAACCCTATGCCAGCACAACATTGTTTTGATATGAACTTGCTCAACTGTCTGTTTACATAATTGCAACAATCAAATCATTTCATACAACTTGTCTTTCGATTGGCCAGCGTTTATGAAGGCACTGCCATCTAGAATAAATATAGAACTTTTTCGAGCTCTTTGCTATACGCAAATCTTTTTAAAGTGTTTGGATTTCGTGATACTCTTTCAACCATAGACATCCTATATAATTGGCTAGACCAGCAGTCGGTGGTCCACTTCCGGTACAATTAGAAGCCATCTTAAAATGACAGTTTACATGTTAATCAAATGGGAGCGATTTGTGGCCAAATAGTTCTCAAGATTGCCGCCAGGTTGACAGGTAAGCATACTAGCCTTTAACACCAAATGATTAGTAAATTCCCTTATGCAATCACTTCGTATTGTTTCTTTTGTTTAATACCATGCTGCACAAGCTAAAACCATATCAAACAATCCAGTAAAATACTTTATTGCATTAAAAAAGCATAAATTAAAACACCAAATCGCCATCTTGAAATGGGCCGGTTGAGTCTTCAATTTGCTACGCTCGCGCCTGTGCGGAGGTATAGGAGACTGCTAATCTAGCCTACTATAGGGGTTTAATTAATATCAATGCTTTCAACTCACAACCCATGACGTTTTCCACGATACCGTTCAAGAATACCAATTCCTTCGAAAACGAAAAACGACTTCGTTTTCAAATTGCGTTTTCAACTCATCTCCCACGAACTCAAGAATTGGGGTCCAGTCCTTATACCGTCGTTATACCATGGTTATACCACCTATACCCAGGATGTACATGAATCCGGGTCTAGATATTTTACATCCTATATTGTTACTGCTAATACCATAGAATTTAAATCAACTTTGATAAAAATATTATATTTTAGCAAATAATTTTGTAATGGAACTTGAAAAAGTAATGAGATCACACACATAACAAAAACTTGTAGAAATACAGCCAAACCTTACACACTCAAAAGGAATGAGATCTAAAAAAGGGCCAAGCTCATCTACCCTTCCACATAAACGTACAGTGTCCCATAACAGCATCCTCGAAAAGCTTGGCAAAATAGAATTTGCATGTTATTACGTTTAAATTAATTAGAAAAAAAGAACTTGGATAAACTATTACGTTAAATTAATAATCGCAAATTCTATTTTGCCAAGCTTTTCGAGGATGCTGTTATGGGACACTACGTTTATGTGGAAGGGTAGATGAGCTTGGCCCTTTTTTAGATCTCATTCCTTTTGAGTGTGTAAGGTTTGGCTGTATTTCTACAAGTTTTTGTTATGTGTCTAGATGACTAGACAGAGAGTTTGAGAGAGAGCCTCCAGATGTTAGCGGTGTATGTTATCTCCTACTTCTTGTCACGGGACCTTCCCGGAGTGGGTCTAATGGACGAGTTTCATTCTCAGATGGTGGTGGAGCATCAGCCTGCAATAGTCTAGTATGTCCACTTCTCGTTATACGAACACCCTGGAGAACTGGATGATATTCATTAATATTTGGTGGCGGAGCATCGTCCTGCAGCGGTCTAAGATGGGCATGTCTACTTCTGGTCACAGGACCTTCCAGGAGTAGGCCTTCTGGGCGAGTTTCATTTCGAGTAGGTGATGGATCATCATCCTCCCATGGTCTTAATTGAACTAGTCTAGTTGATATGATTGGTTTCCAAGCCTTGGGTAATCTCTGGCTGTCATCCCTCTTGTTGAGATTTTGTGGACGCCTCTCAATCTCCACAGCCTCCCTAATGATCCGTGGGTAAACATGTTGAATCGCTACAAGTTTGCGCGTGTTTTCGAAGTCGATTTCGTGGCCTGTATCCTTATGGTGTTTAGCTAATGCTGAATTCTTATCTTGTTTGTCAACTGCATTAATGTGTTCTTGGAGTCGAACCGAAATCCTTCTGCCCGTTTGACCTAGCTACGTAAGATAGATTACAGCCACCACACGGGACTTCATACACACCTTGATCCTCCAGTGGAATTTTATCTTTTGGACTCGATAAAAGCGAAGCGATTTTCATGTCAGTTGAAAAAATGGTTTCAATATTATATCGTCTAAGCACTCTACTAATGATGTCAGTAGAACCTCGGACATATGGTAGAAACGCTTTCGCACGAGGTTTGTCTCGCTCATCATTGAGTATCTTAGTTTCTGGTCTTAGTTGACGATTCATTAATTTATCTATATCAAGTTCATTGAATCCGTTTTGTACCAAGGCATTTTTGAGGTAAAGTAGTTCTCCGTCAATTTGGAATGGGTCCGAAAGTCTTATCGATCTTGTAACGAGAGTACTAATCACAGAATTCAGTTGTGCGGGGAAGTGATGTGACGCTGCATTCAAATATCGGTTTGTATGAGTTGGTTTTCTATACACTGTATGCCCTAAACTTCCATCATTTCTTCTTGAGATCATGACATCTAAGAAAGGAAGAGAACCATCTTTTTCCAATTCAATGGTAAATTGGATATTTGGATGTATGCTGTTGAGATGGTTATGGAACAACTCAAGTTTAGCTTTACCGTGTGTCCAAATAACATAAATATCATCAATGTAGCGGCGCCAAAATATCGGTTTGTCCAGAGCAGATTTAATCGCTTCTTCTTCAAAGTTTGTCATATAAAGGTTTGCTAATGCAGGAGACAGAGGTGAACCCATAGGTGCTCCTTCAATTTGTTTATAATACTGATCATCATATAGGAAGTAAGTTGTTGACATGCAGTGTTTAATTAAGTCGAAAATTGGTTTTGGCATAGGACAGTTACTTTTGATTATATCCAAAGTCTCATCCACTGGAATCTTAGTGAAGAGCGATACTACATCAAAGCTAACAAGCAAGTCATCTGGTTGAACTTTAATATCTTTTATGAGCTCAATGAAATGCGTGGCATTTTTAACATAGGATTCAGCATCCGCGGTGTAAGGGCAATCTCCTTGCCAAGTGTCTAGACAAAGCCTGAGTTGGTGAGTTTATCGCGCTTACAATAGGACGTAACGGTACTCCAGCTTTGTGTATTTTATAGGCAGACATACCTACATCTTAGGAACTCTTGATGATTTCTCTCTGGGTATAAGATATTTTTGAATCTCAGGGTCTATACCAGATACCTTTATTAGGCCCTTTGTTGTCTTTTCTAGATAAGTTGTAGGGTCTCTTGGTGTTAGTTGATATGCTGAATCTTGCAGTATTTCTGACATTTTAGACTTATAATCTACTGTATTAAGAACAACTGTTGAGTTACCTTTATCTGCCGCCAAAACGATGATGTCCTTGTTATCTCTGAGATTTCTTAAAGCTTGCATTTCTGCAGTAGTTAAGTTTCTCGCTGGTGGTTTTGCTTTGCGAAGAATTTTGGATACATCTTGCCGTATCGTTTCCGCTTCAGCTTCATTGATGCCGGAAATAGATGCTTCTACCCCAGCAATAATGTTTTCCACTGGAACGCGTCGCGGTGAAACAGCAAAGTTAAATCCTTTGGCCAACACTTCTGAAGAAACTTGGTCTAATGGGAAATCCGAAAGGTTGTGCACTACTCTAGATGGATCTATCTTAGTAATAGGCCTAACTGGTTTCTGCGATCGACAAAGAGCTGAAAACTTATTTACCTGTCGCATCTTAGCACAACTAGCATTAGTCTCAGCTTGATCATAAGTAATTTTATCAATGCTGTCAAACATTGCCGGATCTACTGCTCTGCTCAAATCCAAATGAATACGAAGTAAATTTCTCGCAATGCCATCCAGTTCCTTGCGAGTTCTGTGAACAGCATCCCGAAGAAGAGCTTGACTTGCACGTCGAAGAATTCTATACGTATTAGGCGTTGACGAGTGATAACTTAACTTCATAGAAACTGGTATGACATTCTGGTCTCTGCAACGTAGTAAAAATGTCAACTGTTCCAACTTTTTAGCCTTCTTTGTTCTAAGTTTTTCAAAAGTTCTTGTTAGATGATGTACTCCCTCCCCATAAAGGCGTGTTATGTTAGATTTGAGGCTTTCGCAGTACATGATATGAAAAAATATATGTTTTGAGGTAAAACTGCGTGTGATGATTTATAATAAAATAATATTTTATTACCGACGTTTCACTAGGGTTTCACCTAGCTTTATCAAGGTTATAAAACAAAAAACAAAATGGAATAACAAAGTACAAGATGACAATAATTAAAACACAGACATCTAGGAAAACAGATCTAGATGACTAGACAGAGAGTTGAGAGAGAGCCTCCAGATGTTAGCGGTGTATGTTATCTCCTACCTCTTGTCACGGACCTTCCCGGAGTTGGTCTAATGGACGATTTTTCATTCTCAGATGGGGGTGGAGCATAAGCCTGCAATAGTCTAGTATGTCCACTTCTCGTTATACGAACACCCTGGAGAACTGGATGATATTCATTAATATTTTGGTGGCGGAGCATCGTCCTGCAGCGGTCTAAGATGGGCATGTCTACTTCTGGTCATATATATATATATATGTTATGACGAAGGTTTTCGTAGACCGATTCTGATGTAGTATCGGGTTTTGGGGTTTTTTTTCCACGTGTAGTGTTGTTAGGTGGTGGTACATAAACCCTTTTTAAAACAACGTTTCGCTGGATAATCCTCCAGCATCTTCAGGTTATGACAGGGGCCGGGGTTTTCCTCTCTGCTTTCCTCGTCGCTGGGGGGCTCGGACTGTATCGTTCTCTCTGTGGGTGCGCGCGCAGCAGTTTGCACGGACTGGTTTGGCTGTTTTTGCGTCATTGTTGTCATCGTGTTTCTTCTTCCCGCTTCTTGTGATGGCCCGGGAAATATATTTTCAACCGACCCCGGTGACGCAACGTTTTCCCCGTGTTGAGGGGATGTTTTTTTTGCTTTTTGGATTGTCACTGGGACGTGTTTTTTTGTTTGGGCAGAATGGTCCAAGATGACGGAAACTCCGACTATCTTTTGTTTGTTTTTAAACTTCAGGGCTCTTTTCAATTCAAAACGCTTCTTAATTATTTTGGTTGAAGATATTTAAAGCTCGCCAACATTTAGGTGTCAAAATTTTTCGGTGTCCAAGTTGTTTTTTGTTTTTGTTGTTATGGTTGTCTTTTTGTCGTCTTCTTGGCATATATGTTTGGTTGTCTTCATGTCGCTTTTTGGTCATCATAGTGTTATGGTTTTTTCTTGTCTCTTCTTGGATGTCAAGTGTTATGGTTGTTTTTTTGTGTTTTCTTGGCATTAGTTTTATGGTTGTCTTCTTTTTCGCTTTTTGGGTCATCAAGGGGGTTATGGTTTCTTTTTGTCGTCTTCTGGTCTCATAGTTTTATGTTGTTTTCATGTCGCTTCTTGGTCATCATAGTGTTTGGTGTCTTTTGGGAGTCATAGTGTTAGGTTGTCTTTTGTCGTCTTTTTTGGGAGTCATAGTTTTTAGGGTTTGTCTTTTTTGTCGTCTTCTTGGTATCTGTTTTTATGGTTGTCTTCTTGTCGTCTTCTTGGTCATCATAGTGTCATGGTAGTCTTCATGTGTCTTTTTGGTCATCATAGTGTTAGGGTTGTTTCTTGTCGTCTTCTGGCATCATAGTGTAGGGTTGTCTTCTTGTCGTCTTTTGGGATTCATAGGTTATGGTTGTTTTTCTTGTGCTTTTTGGTCATCATATGTTATTTTTAAAGTCTTCTTGTCGTCCTTGGTCACATAGTTTTATGGTTGCTTTTTGGGTCGTCATATGTTATGGTTTCTTTTTGTCGTCTTCTTGGATGAAATTTGTTATTTGTTTTTTTTTTAAAAAAAAAGGGGATAGGGGGAGGATAGCCCTGCGGGTCAGAACCCCACGGGTGGGGGGGGGAAATTTTGTCGGGGGTGGGACTCTCACGTGATGAAGATAGGTGATTTGATTTGGTTGGCCCTTCTAAGCTATTAGCAAAACGAAATTTTAAAAACCTTTCCATACCCGGGAACCACGACGGGGACTTCTGTATTCGAGTTCCACCCTCCACCGTTTTTTAAAAATAACTTTGCTTTTAAAGAAAAGTCGCCCTACGCAAAGTATTATAAAACATAAAAATACATACAAAACCAACAAAACCAAAATTGTACATTTATAAGTACCAAAAAATAAAAAGGTATTCAGAAACCAATGAAAGAACCAAAAAAACCCACAAAATTGTACTTTATAAGTACCAAAAATCAGAAAGGTATTCAGAAAACCAATAAAAGAACCACAAATTTTCAAAAATTGTACATTATAGTAAAAAATCAAAAGGTATTCAGAGAACCAATGAAAAACCAACAAACCAAAATTTTTTTACATTTATAAGTACGCCTACCAAAAATCAGAAAGGTTTTCAGGAACCAATGAAAAAACCCAAACAAACACAAAATTGTACATTAAAATCCCAAAAAAATCAGAAGGTCTAATCAAAAATCGGAAGAAATATCGTTTTCACATCGACGTTTATTTTGAAATTTTCTTCATCCTTTTCCTGTTGGGCGTTTTTTTTTTTTTTGATGGGACTATGGCGGTGTAAAGTCTTTCTTTTAGCTTTCTTTTTGACGTTTACTATGAGGTGGATAGGATTCTACAAAATAGGTTTAATTGAACGTATTTTGATATCCCCCTGAGGGTTTTCACAGAAAACCATTGAATTTTAAATTGAATTTTAATGCGATTGATATGGTCTTTTTAAGGCTTATTATATGCGTGCCCTCTCTCAATGTATTCACGATTATTTGACCGCTAGCCCCTGGTGGTCAAAAAAGACGGTGATGGGTAAACCAAGCTTTTGATCTCTATTACTTTTTCTCAAAAAGAAATGTAAAGATGATCGTTTTTATTTCCGAGGACCCCCGCAATTTTTTACATAGGCACAGGCATCATTTGATTTTAAAATCTACAGCTTCATATGAAAAAACCAAAGACATACGCAACTGTCTCCTCTCCTCTTCGGGTAGCGTTGCCTGGTCCATCAACTCGGGAAAACACTTCATTAAAGTAAATCATTAAGATAAAAAATCTGAATCTTCAGTCTCGAATTACGGGAAACATTGTCCTGGGGCCCAAAAGGGTTTTTCCGGGTATCTTTTTTCCGTTAAGGTTCAGTTATTTTAATTCTTCTTAATTGGTTTTTTCAAAAGGTTTTGTAGAAATGACTTTAGATCTGAAAGAAGTGAATCATATCTGCAGTCAATTTGAACCTCGAGTCGGTACTACCACATCATTACGATACAAGTCTTGAAACTGAGCAAACTGAAAACATGAGGGTTTGTATTATCTTGACCGTTTTGCGAATGGTACAGATGGGTTTTCATGGTTTTGGGTTGAGCCCCCGAGTCGGAAATATTTGACCCCCGTGCTTTTCACGGAGGATTTTACCAAACACTACTCCATGAATAGAAGTCACCCCAAACCGTTTTAAAAAGGAGATCTCTGCACTTTTTCCAGTCTCTTCATCGTTTAAACGCCAATTATGTATTTTAGGGAAACGCGGGCCCAAAAATCTTTGTGAATAAAATTCGCCGTCAATGAAAACACGATATATTTCAGATCAGACGTACTAACTTGGGCCCCATTAAAACTTCAAATATTGGTCGCGGCATTCACAAAATGCGAATAAAATAGCGGATGATGGAGTAGTGATTTCTAGGCTCGGAACAATGTTTCCCCAAGAAAAAAATATTTGGATCGGCAATCAAAGATTGATCCCAGCAGCTCTTGTTGGTCATTATTGTGCCCCCGGGTTTTTACTCGCATTTTCTTTTGTAAAGAGGGTTAATATGAGCTTCGGTTAACTTTACAAACTTTGAAAAATGTAGTTCGATTTTTTTCGAAGAGTTTTTTGACATGTCCCATTTTGCTTCTCCTTTTTGCTACCTGATTGTCGGTTCCAGTAATAGATTTTTTGGGAGTCCACGAAAAACATATTTCATGAAAGCTTTGCAAAGATTTTTAAAAAAGATGAGGAGGTCGAAAATTTACGCAATTCTCCTTTTATGTTGAAGCACTTCCCCGTGTTTCGGAAGGGAAAACTTAGCGGTTTGTTACGCAAGAGAATCTAGAGCTGAAACGTTGTCGTTCCCTTCACAAATGTACAAACAAGTGACCCAGTATCTTGCAAGGATTAAAATTACCTCTACAAAAATCTCCTCAAGTCGAGGGTTTTTCTTGGTTCATCCTTGCGAAGTAATACCCACTGGTTGTTTAAAATTTTTTTGTAGACCCGAACAAAAAACCAGAGCAGGGTTTTATCCAAATCCTTTTTTCTCCCAAAGCGTCCATAATCCTCGTAGCCGATGATACGGCCCCATTTTCTCAGAGTATCCAATGCCGGAGCTAGAGAAACTTCGTCGAACAGCAGAAAAACACCCCCGGGCCCCAGACTTTTCTTTCTCGACACTCTTTCCTTAAGGGGTTTGATACAGCTCATTAATCCGGGAAGATAGGAATTCGGTTCAACACTTTTATTAAAGTTCGGGGAGATGGTAAAGCAAGGAACGTTTGCATAAGCTTGTATGTTTTGGGGCTTCTTTGTAAAGAAATTCCCAAAAATCTTGTCATCCTAGAGTAACGTCGCCCAGGGATTTTTCTTTCCGTTTCTATTTGACTCGCAAAAAGTCGACCCCGCAAAGGAGACACATTCTTTTCTATTTTTGAATTATAGAAAAACTTAGATTAGATCGCATATCTTTAAAACCCAAATTGCAAAATTTTAATCTACGTTTAAGAGCATCTTTTTGCTTCCTCGCCTTAAAAATCTCATGGTACATTTGTTGCTTTTTGGTTGAAAGCTTTTTTTATCGAGTAGCATCGATGCTTAAAAAAAGCTCTCTTGGCGAGTTTATGTTTAGAAATACGATTCAAATTACTTTTGTTTCGGGACATGGGTTCAATCGTGGGTACAGAGTTTCCGTTGTATCGACACTAGGCAGGCACGAGTGCTGACGAGCTAGAATTACACGTAATTACTTTCCATAAAGACACGCTCGTTTGGGGAGTTGTTTTATACTCGATTCAACATAAAAATCCTATTTTCGTCATTTTAATTTTAACCTGTTGGTTATTAGGAAAAAAATTTTGCAGATGTTTGTACAAGTTGGTTTTCTGTTTGTTTATGATTGAAGATGGATGGAAATGCATTCCTTTAATGGGATTTGCGAGTCATTTGCGAAATTTCTGTCCTTGAAAAATAAAGGGAACTAACCTTATTGCATTATTAACAATTTCAAACCAGTAGGAAAACGTAGATCATGGTTCCCAATCCTAAACCCCAAATATTTAACTGCTGCTTTCCTTTTGGGAACAAAAGAAGTCCCGACTAAAAGTTAAAACGACTGCTCCTACACCCCAGGGCTTTACAATAGTTACTCATTGTGTTGTGTTGAATGTTAAAACAGAATAAGATCAAAATTAGTAAGTGGTATATGTAGGGTGTTAAAACCAACCAAGAAAAATAAAAAGGGAAAAATGTTACGTAAATTAATTGATTTTAAAAAGAATGCTCATTCTATTTGAGATGTGTGTAACAGAGATAAGCCTGTACAAAATGATCAAGCCGCATGCGACTTAATTATAATTATCCAAAAACAAACGCAAAAAACTGGTAGGTCTATAAGCTTTTGTAAAATGACGACTAAAACTTAAGTAGATTTTAGAAGGCGACAGCATAAAACCAACTATGTTAAGTGGGATCACAAACTAGTATTCACGAATAAAAAACGAACGACTCAACACACATGAAGGTTTGGAAAGGTAAGGGTAGGCCTAGGACAAAACCCTACTTCAAATAAAAGCCAAGAACAAGGCGTAGACCCTACAAGAAGTTGGGAAAAAAAATAGGGGCAAATCCATACAAAAAACCTGTTTGCAAATTCGATTTCCTTACCTTTGTGGTCAAATTTAAAAACAAATATAAAAAAATATCAACACGCTCTAATCCTCAATAAGCTTTGTTACATTTTACAAAATTTAAATGCTTTGGGTCGCCATGTGTTTTAAAGCATGCCCGAAATTTTTTCCCAACATAAATAAAGGAAACTTACAAACCCCGCCTTACCATAAAATATTTACGACTAAACGATCGTCGAAAACCCACCAAAGCCCCTCCGTCAAACCCCGCGCAAAAAGGACGATAACACTTGAGCTCGGACTTTTAACTACGAAACTCGAAAAAAATGAAGGGAAAACGCCACACGATTTAGCATTGTTCTTTCCACCCTCTCTTTGACTTTGTGTGTTTTTTTTTATAAAAAAAGGCCTAGACCTTTTAGAAGTCGTCGTAGAGCTTGGTCTCGCGTTCTTAGGAGATGATATTAGGGTTGTTTTTAGTTACATTAATAAAATCGTTTTTGAAAATTAGATTGGGTTTTTTTAATTTAAAAGAAAAAGGTAAAACGATCATAGTGAAAAACCCCTATGTCTGGCCTCCAACCAACAGGAAACGGAAGTCACCAGGCCTAGGTCTATGACCCCAAAAAACAGCCTTCTATTTGGGTGTCTGCATCCACATCATGCAGCGGTGACCATCAGCTGTTTTCATAACAAAACATCACACCCCTTTTTATTTTTTAAAAATTTTAATAGAAACAAGGGGGTTTGGAAAAAAAACAACCAAAATTTTCCCGTTACAAAACTACCGGGAGAATACAATTTACAAAATTAATAGCAATACACTGTTTGATGAACCCTAAGGAGAGGGTACATAATTTTCTTTTCTACTAAAGTACACATTTAACATGTACATATTGCAATAGTATCCTTTAAATTAAACATAATATTAAATCGAGAAGGTTTTTTGAAAATGCCCCCCCCGGGTTTTATTTTTATTTTTATTACCATGGGAACCTTTACCCGGTGAAAATACCTGTGAGCTAAGCATTAGCTTACCATTACTGGTTGACATTTGCACCCGTGGCAAGATATCAGATTGGAAAAATTTGGGGGGAATCAGCGAGCCCCCCTCTGCTGGATTGAAAGATCAGTAGGGGCCCAGGGCTATTGACAAAAGCTGACTTCCTCAATCATGCCTTTCCTACGGGCCCCGCCCATCTTTGTATAATTAAATATATCGAGGCAAATTATGTTTTTTCAATAATTTTAGTGGTTTCCCAAACACCATCTCTCCTCCAAAAAACATTTTTATCCTTTTTCCCAAAAGGGATGAGGGTTTAGCTTTCTGTCATGAAACAACTTTTTTTTTATTTTGAAGTCCTGAAAGGGGAGGGGCTACATTTTTTGTACACAAAGGGTCTAACTGGAACTACCATGGAATGCTGTTTTCCCGCTTTTTGCGACACAGTAGTTGCGCTGGCGAAACCTATTCCCGGATAGCTGTTTCGATACTCAAAAAAAACATGTACGTCCCGTTAGTATGTTTGCCTTCTTGAGCATGTTTTTTGCAATTTTAACCGCATTTTCACATGCCATTCGATTTTTTGGGTACCGCGGGGTTGATGTTTTCGTTTAAAATCCATGCTTTTCAAATGCCTTAATTCCCCCACTGGAAAAAGGCATGTTGTTCCCCAAAAAACGTTCGCAAACGCCCCCCCGGAGAATACCCCTTTGAATTTGCCAATAAGTTCCTTTGGGGGTTTTTTTCTTTTTCTAATTAATCTATCCTTTAGAATAGAAGTCTTTGTTCCAAAAAGAGCTTCCCCTTTTTTTTACCAAGGATATCAGCTGCATAGTTTTTCCCCGCTCGATTGGGACAGGATGTGGCAAGAGAGGTTTTTTTAGTGTTTTTTAGGGAGGAACCTTTTGCAAATAGCACACTTTCTACAAAATTTTTTTATTCCCCCAGCATACCCTTTCCAACAAAATGTTTGTCTAGCCCTGGCTTTAGTTTTTCCCCTGCCCCAATGGCCTTTATCAAAAGATCAAGCATCGTTTCGTATTAGGAGGAAAAAAGAGTTGTCACCCACAAACTTAGTCCCCTTTATCAAAGGGTAACTCTCCTTTAGGTTTCCAAAAAAAATTTAACCCAGGAAGGGACTTGAAATGTGTTGTGGGCCCAACCCTTTTATGTAAAAAAAGAAAATGTTTGCCTCTTCACACTTCTTTTTTTCTACCCGAAATTTTTAAACCCCCCTATCTCAGACATCGGGAGATGTTTAGAGATTTTTGGGGTAACTTGTTGAATTTCCGGGGCATCGTTTACTGTGTATGGGAGAAGCAAGAATTGTCCCGCCATATACAGAATTTTTCCCGGGGAAATATTCAAATTCCGGGCATACTTTGTACTTAAGTTCATTCGCTGAAGTCTAGGCAAATTTGTTTAGTTTTTAGTCACAATCGGAATTAGGGGTTTTGATCGGTTTGGGGCACGCGTTTTGCCTACCGTAAAAATTTGGTGAACTTTTTGAAAAAACCCTAGCAAATCCCCGGGATTTCCTTTCTATTTTAGGAACGAAAATTCTGTTTGGGGTCAGCTAGAGAAGCGGGGGATTGGTTACCACTTTCAAAACGGCACCCAAATCCGATTTCGTGCCGTCTGCAGACACAACGGTTTCTTTTTCGTCATGTAGGGTAACGTAGGTGCTGAGCATAGCATCCTTTTTTTTTCTAGCTCGGCTTAAACCCGTTCTGGTCCCCCCTCCCATTGAACGGTATATTTTAACATTTTTCGAAATGGTTCCGAAAAACTCGACAATTGGGAATGAATTTACCCACTAAATTTTCCATCCCCAGAATCTCCGTAACTCGGTTACTTTACAGGAGAGGGGAATTCACGAATTTCTTTTTCCCCTTTCTGGTCCTTTAACCATCACTAAAATTTTGTGTCCCCTATATTTTTCCTCGTTCACCCCGAACTGAAAATTATCAGGATTGAACTTTATACCTAAACTTTAGCACGCTAAATACGAACGAGAGCCTTGTCTGCTTTCTAGCGTTTGACCTGCC
This sequence comes from Sweltsa coloradensis, assembly GCA_024449915.1. NCBI lineage: Eukaryota > Metazoa > Arthropoda > Insecta > Plecoptera > Chloroperlidae > Sweltsa > Sweltsa coloradensis. The sequence goes on from JAMZAV010005689.1 coordinate 22,860, forward strand.
ACGTTAAATCATCGAAAATTACTTGGCCCTTCGAGATCACCAAAGTTTTCAAAATTCCTTTTCTGAAAACCCCAGCGGCAGACGAATACCATACGGATTTTGAGGAAATTTTTACCGGCCAAGGCTATTGAAGTACAGTAGTCTGTCAAATAGAATCTAAAAGTATTTCATGAATCCCTAGACATTCAAAACTGAGAATAGGACTTCCTGATAGTTAGTCAAATGTCCCTCAGTTGTAGGGATCGGGGGGTTTTTTCCCCCTTAATTGCTTTGTTTAAGTCTTTTGGACTAGGCACACTCGTAGAGAACCCTTGCTTTTCCCCCCTATTCCAGGGTTTCTCACCCGTCATAGTCCACGACTTTTTTTTAATTATTTCCTCATCCAAGAGTCCAGTGTACTTTTTGTTTCCCCCCCCAGTGACACTGGGACCTTTCCCAGGTGGGGGGATAACTGGCACACAATCTGTCTTAAAAATTTTTTATGGACCTGGCAGCAAACCTAAATCACCAAAAATACCTCAAATTTTACTCTGAAGTAATTTCTCCTTGGGTTTGGCCCTACTAGGCTTTTCTTTTTTCCCAAAAATTTATTCTTTTCACAAGGGTTTAGTTGTACAATGCACTTAGACCTAACAAAAAGGCCTAATTTAAGGTCTGCTAGAGGGAAAAAATTTTCACTGGCTCTTTTTTCCTTTAGAACCTAGTTCCATTTACCTACCGGTTTAACCTGTGGTTGCCAAAAGTTATTTAAAAGGGGATTGGGTTTTAACCAACCTTTTTTTTTGACTACAGTTTGCTGTTTGAACGCTTTTAAGGTTGAACTCACCCGAGCCCCTGTGCTAGTTTTTAATTTTTTCCCACCGGGGGCCCCCCTAGGCCAGGCCCCATCAATTATTTTGTCCATCACGTCCCCTTTGGGTTTTTCACACTGTGATTTTTTACTGGGGGTTTTTAACACCCATTTCCACAAAAGTTCACTTTTTCGAGGTGTTAGATTGTTTTTTTCAGATTCTACCACCACAGGCGTGTACATTTTTCTTCAGCACATTTTCGCAAAAAGATTGAATCCTTTAATTTTTTACACGCTATTGTAAGCAGGACACGATTTTGGCAAAGGGGGTACCCATTTTGAACACTTATTTTTTTTAGCACTACTGTTGCCATCATTCATAGGGCCCAGGCGGTTTCGGTAGGCTACGGGGCTTCTGCTTTCTCCCCGGGGTGTTTCTTCAGTAGTCGATGGGGGTCTTTTCCCCCAGGACCTGTGCTTGCTCTCGACTCACTTCGGCCGCTCTGCAAATTTTGATGCCCTTTTCTAGGGGAGATCCGGAATTCGTAGTATTTCTCCTTCCCCGGATACCTAAACCCCAAACCCCTATACGTAGGATATAGCGGTTTTTGGTTTTCACCAACTCGCACGATTAGCAAAAGGGTCTTCAACTGCGTTAGGAAATGGGCAAATGTTTTCGCTCTCGCTTTGAGAAAGATTAAAAAAAAAATGTTTGTTCAAAAACTAGTTCTTCTTTGGCGAACAGTACGCTTCGAATCTGCTCATCACGCCTCGACGTTTCCTTTCTTGATTGCTCAAACAAAAGTATATACGTCCGTAACGCTTCGTCCCCAAAATTAGGGTTGAGAAAAATTGGGGACTTGGTCTTCAGGTCTTTTTTTGTAGCCTGTGAGCCCCATTATTTTCGAATTTCTGCTTTCCCGAATTTCCCAATTTTTATGGCATTTCCCCCACAATTCCAATTCGGGGGGTTTTCCCTTTTTCTTTAGACTTTTTTTTTCAATTATTTTTTGGGAGTTACTACTTTTACAATAAAAGCTAATTTTAAGTGATTCTAGCTATCACTTTCCATGTGGTCGGGGAAAGTGAGGGGTTTTGCGTTCACTTATCTTTATTATCGTCTGAATCCTAACCTGTATTTTTGCTGCGTACTTCTTGACACCATGAGATGATATTAGGGTTTTTTATTATTTCATTAATAATCGTTGTTAACTTAATTGGGGTTTTTTAATTAAAAGAAACGGTAATCGATACTAAGTGAAACCTTATGTCATGGCTCCAACCAACAGGAAACGGAAGTCACCAGGCCTAGGGATAACCAAACACGCCTTCTATTTGGCTGTCTGCATCCACTCATGCAGCGGGCCCGCAGCTGTTGTGTCAAACAAACATCACACTTAGGCCTAGGGGGTAGGGCCCAAAAACAGTTAAAATTTTAAGTTTGCCTCATGAGGGTTTTGGCCAAGGAGGTTTTATTTGATGGTGGGGGGGCGGTGGCCTATGTTTACCCGCTCGGACGAAACCGTTTTGCACGCGCGGGGGGCGGGGGGGGCCATATTGGGACGGACGGAAATTTTATGCATCATATTCTCTGCTACGTGTTTTTTATAGCAGTTACACTGCTGGGGCCCACTTTGGTAGGGAAATTAAGGGTTTGTTCAGGGAAAAAGAATTTAAAAAAAGGATACATCTAAATTAAAAATATTAGCATTCAAACAATGGCCATATTATTCATTTGCCATATTTTTTTATTTTTATTTTGTAATAATAACGAACTGCTAACAAATTGAATTGACTTGAATTAATATTTAGTATTGATACAAAGTTTAATAACAACAAATAGACAATGCAGATTCTCAATTCATATTCAATCCAAGTTATTGGACTTAAAGCTTTTTATTAATGGTACCTATAACAATAATTATTTATGAAACCTAATCCCAAGCCAATATCAAAATGATGTAGGCCTACATAGTCACACGTCTTAATTTATAAACATGTTTATTTTAATGGCAGTCGACATCGAAAATCTGACTCATTGTTTTGGTGGTAAGCCAGCTACAGACTGAATGAAATATTAAATCAGCTGCTTAGTTATTTTGATTGTTATATCGAAAAATAGTATTTAAAACAAAACAAAATTACTGATTGTAATGAAAATAAAACCTGTTATCTTAAATAGGTGCGTAAACCGACCTTTATATAAAATATAAAATATTGTGACCAGTTGGTTGTTATTGGTTATTGATGTTTGAAGATGACTAGCCGATTTAGCACTGTCCTGACCCTTGTATCTGACCGGTTTCTATTGTACTCTTTGGTTACATGATGGATTCTTATTTTCAGGTATTTGTTAGCAATGGTCTGGGTCAATTCATTGACATGGCCATCAAGTGGCCCCAAATCTCTTACGTGACTCTCAAGAGACATTATTATTATGGAGAGGGTTATTAAGTGGAAGATGCAGAGAATAGTTTAAAAAAATAGTTTTGGGGATTAATGATGGAAGGTTTAAGTCTTTTATCTGAAAGTCTTAGAAGGATTGGATACCTTAATTTTGATTAACAAGACCTAAGTTTTTTTTTAAACTACTAAAACTGATGTTAGTATCTTTTTATTGGTTATTCTCTTTATTTTTATTTGTGTGTGAGGCTGAGTGTTTGTTTCAAAGCGTAAGCATTTATTGTTGACTTTGTTAAGTTTAGAATTTATAGTACTGAGTTTATTTATAATTTTGTTGATTTATTTAAATTTAATAAATTGTGATTTTTTTAAAAAAAGTATTTTTGAATTTTTGTTTTTGTGAGGGGCTTTAGGTTTATCAATTTTGGTTTCTATAATCCGTACTCATGGTAATGATTATTTTCAATCATTTAGAATTTTACAAAAAGTTTGGTTAAAGGTTTTGATTTCATTAGTCTTTTTAGTTCCTTTATGTTTTATAAAAAATATGTGGTGATTGGTTTAATCATTACTTTTTTGTTAACTTTTGGTTTTTATATTTATATGTTTATAGCACTTTTTTGGGGAACTTAGGTTATTTTGTAGGATGTGATATTTTGTCTTATGACTTGATTTTGTTGAGCCTCTGAATTTGTGTATTAATAGTAACAGCTAGAGAATCTGTTTATCGTTATCGTAAGGTTCGATAATTTTAGCTGGTGGTATGGTATGGGTGACTAATCTTTGGTATGGGTATGGTTTATGACGTATTTTTTAAGTTTAAATAATAGCTGATCTGACTTTTAATTACATTTGAGTAGGGATTATTTTAGTCGGGGGTGTGTTAGTTAGTTTAATATGTTTACTCAAACGGATTTAAAGGCATTGATTGCTTATTTGTCTGTTGCTCACATGGGGGTTGTTTTAAGGGGATTAATGACTAACTTATTGGGGATTTTGTGGTTCTTTTACTCTTTTAATTGCTCATGGTTTATGTTCATCTGGTTTATTTTGTTTAGCAAATATTTCTTATGAGCGACTCGGGGGTCGGAGACTTTTAATTATTTGTGGGTTAATAAATGTTATGCCTAACTTTATGGTGATTTTTATTAATCTCTTGTAATATGACAGCTCCTCCTTCTTTAAATTTATGAAGTGAGATTAGCTTATTGAAAAGATTAGTAGGGTGAACTTGAGTATAGTATAGTTATATTGGGATTCTTATCTTTTTTTAGAGCAGCTTATACTTTATTTTTATATTCATATAGCCAACATAGGGTAATTTATTGTTGTTTTATTTATTATATAATATTGTAACAACCGAACGCAGCACAACGAATCACCATATTTGCAGTTCCGTCCCGAAATCGTAACTAGTAACGCATTCAAAACCGGGCTTCCCGCATGCTGTCACCTGAAAGCGTCCAGTCCCAACATGGCGGCCACGCGCCGGGCGGCCGGCGGATTTGCTTCAACTTTCGTGCAGCGGCCCCCCTCCAGCCATCTAATACAACCTCCTTGGTTTAGGCCTATGGCTTGGGGTGAGTCTGAATTATGGTCCAAGTCCAGGTGTAGGTCCAAGTCCAACTCAATGTTAAAGTGCTATACTAGCCTACAGTAGAGCTGCCTGCCGGGCAAAGTCAACACTACCTAAAGTTAGGTTAGGTGTGCATTCGAGAGTCCTTTGTAAAGTATTTGTTTATTAAAAGTATTTGTACATCTAGTAAAACCAATTAAATACGTGATAAAAACAAACAAAACTTAAATGTTTACCTTTATTAACAATGCATTCATTTATTGTTTCTCTCGTTGTCGCGGACGGCCATTTTGAATCGGACCTAAAACGAGTGTACACTTTCGATTGCTCGATCTATTTGTCGACTTGGACCAAGAATGGACCTAGACTTAGACTTTTCAGACAGTACTTTACACGCCATCGACAGATAATCAGTACCTAACTATAATGTTAGACGTGGACTTGAATTTGGAACTAGACCTGGACCTGGACCTAGACTTTGAATAATTTTCAGACACACCCTTGGACTCATCTTTATCTTACCAAACCACATCATCAATAATGCTAATAGGCCTTATGCCTACCCCACCGCCGTTTGGATGTATGTAAGATACAAAATAACTAGTGCGGCGGTCGAAGGCTAAAAAGACGCATATTTCAGCTTTGACCCATACAGGCGGTACTATTTCGCGAAACCAAAATAAAATCGTCGGCTACTTCATTACCCACTAGAAAAATGACGTTGTGGTCTCGAAATGCGTGTACGTCATAGATATACGACGCCATCTTGGATGCGCGGCGTCGATCGCACTTTGCGTTATAAATCATGTTGTAAATTCTGTAATTTTTGGATTTAAAAAATCAAATTTAGCGCGTTGTGTTCACAAGACATGGGCGGTCATTATGCTTAATTTTTATTTCGGATTGCAACAATAAGTCAAGGTGAAAAATCAACAATTGCGGGGAAAATTAACATTTTCAAAATTACACTAAAATGTTCTATATTTTTTTACAGTTAAACCATCAACATTTTCTTAAGACACGGGGATAGATTTTAATTGTGGAATACATTTGTGAACACGTCCGTATTTTTCATTTTGCTTTAATGCAAAAACTTTGGTCGCTTTGGTGGTAAACGTGATGAAAAGCGTAGCGTGCGGCAAGCTACAAAACTGGTCGAATCCTTATTGTTGGATGCATTGTTATACAGATCCTGGCCAATAGAAACGTGGAATCTTGACCTGGTCGAGTTTTCTCTTCCTATCCTGTTAGTGTATACCTTAAGGATAAAAATAATCTTGGGTAGACATTTGTAATTTTGGGCAAAATATTTTTACGACGCCATCTTGTTAAAGGCATATGCATATAGTACACGCCTTTGATTTTCATTTGTTTTCTATTATAATTATGACAGTTTTAACAAACCTGACGTGTTATTTGTATTTTTCATAAAATTTCCTATTTATTGATACAAATTTTGTCATCCTAGGACTATTATGAAATTATTTATATGAAATTACATTTTATTAGTCTTTCAGCCAAGTACAATATTTAAGTGTGTTTGATGACGGACGAATTAATGTTCGCATATTCATAAAGAATGTTATTGGAAAATTATTTTTACATAGAGTTGTCTTAGGTTTGTCCCATGACACTAATGGTAGCCATTTTACAAGATGGCCGCCGAATATATGTACTATCTAAGTGCCCGTTAGTGCGCCGCATCCGAGCAACGGTGTGCTTACACACTCATGCACATTATGCAGTAATCCGAGGTGGTGTGTGTTACGTATGGTAGTTAGTCTACCTTGTAAACAAATCAAATATAAATACACTTCTTTATATTTAATTACTAATCATTTTAATAAGATAAAAACAACACTTTATACAATTCAAACAGCTCACTTCATCTCGCAACAATATAAGACAAAAAGCCATCACCAAGACTGTTAGTGTCATTTGGAACCACTGCCTCTTAGAACACCACAATCACTGCACACTCAGTAAAACAACATTTCTCCCCACTAAGATTAGTTTAACAATAATATGTTTAATATGCAGAGCGGCGTGTCTCTCGTTGAGGCCGGGTTGCAGTAGACTTAAGTGCTGTAGGTGATGTCGGTAATGGCAGTTGCCGGAATGTGGGAATATCTTCAGTTGGGGTTTCACTGTTATCAACAGTGTCTGCAATTGTTGGTGGCAATGCCACAGTTTGGGTACTGGGTTGTCGGTGAAGTTTTCAGAGCCGTTTGCGGAAACGTCCACTGAAGTAGAGTTTTGAACTCGGGCTCGTAGTTGATCCACATGACGTCTGGATACACCATCTTCTGTGCCGACAGCATATGATACCGGTCCAGTGCGCTCTGTTATCACGGCTGGAATCCATTTTGGTCCTTGGGAGTAATTTCTCATGTAGACAAGATCTCACACACGACAACAGTGAGGTAGGCCTAGACCTACCTAGGCATTCTAACCCAATTTTTGAGGACATAACTTCATGTACTGTTTTCTTAAACAATATGCTAGTATTAAAATTCTACACCTGAAACATATGTGGAATCGCAAGTAATTTTGATAAGTTAATGATAATGCTAAGCCAGTTAGATTTCAACATTGATGTAATTATTTTATCGGAAACGCATCTCTCTAGAGAAACTCCGTTTCACATACCAACTTTTCAACCTTTCTATGTACCCTACAAAACATCCACATACGATGGAATGATGGGGGTATGCTAATGAAAATACAACCTCAAATGTTAAATTCAAATATGTAACCGATATGACTACAGCTAAATGCCATCTCGTTGGAGTTGACTTACGAACATGAAACATTTGCCGTACTTGGCATATACAGATCTCCTAGGAATAACATAAAACACATTTAACTCAGAACTAACTCGGCACTTGCTAACTTACCAGCCTCTAGACACCAGCTATTAATTGGTGATATAAACATTAACATTATAAGGACAGAGGGCTGGAAGCAAAACCAGGATGACTATCTTAAGTATTATATGGCAGGGGGTTCATTTCCTGTGTTAATGAACCTACTCGACAGAGCATTAATGTAAATCAGCGGTGTAACAAGTACTTGCATTGACCATATGTTTATCAAAACACCACTAACCTTGGGTATTATTGCCCCAATTATCCACACTAATATTACAGACCATTACCCTATATTGTTTACTTGGAATAGGCCTAGGCCTAATAAAGGAATGATACCAGTATCAAAAGCTGAAAAAACGTCCCACATCTTACCTTGATCTCTTAAATTAACAGGACTACTTGAAAATGAAACGTGGAGCACAGTTTATGATTGCGTTAACGTTAACGATGCCACTAATGACTTTATGAACAGCCTTCTGAATCACATTAATTCTAGTAACCACTACAAAAAATACAACTGTCAATTCTAAGCACAGAAAACTAAACCCGTGGATAACTAAAGGCCTAATTATTTCCATTAGAAAAAGAGACAATCTTCATAAACAAGTTCTTAAACAAAAACGTTACAGTGTTATGCACAACGTCCCCTTCGATCAAAACTTACTTAAACTGTATACTACTTATAGAAAACCTTATCAACTCACTAGTAAGGGTAACCAAGGAGAATTTCTATACAAATAAATTACGTGAAGCAGGGTCGAACAAAAAAAAAATTTGGGAAAATAATTAATGAAATTACAAATCGTAGGACTAAACCAAGTAAGATTATCCCGTAATAAAAAACTGCAACTGGAAATATCACAAATGAACCTACTGAAATGCAAACACACTGGCCGCCCACTACGCTAATATTGGGCCAACGTTAGCAAGAAATATTAACAATAAACATAAAAGCACAAAACAGAAAGCATCTGGCATCCCCTCAGACCACTCATTTAATCCACACTCTATATTCATGGAACCAATCTCTGGTGATGAATTAAACAAACTCATTACAAATCTAAATAATGACTCAGCCTGTGGATATGATAATATCAGCACCAAGGACAATCAAAACTATTCATCCATTTATTGTCAATCCGTTACTTCATATTTTTAACGCCCCCTTAACAAGTGGTATATTTCCTGACTACTTTTAAAGTAGCCGACATCTCCCCCATCTACAAGGCTGAAAGTAAGTTAGAACCTAAAAACTACGGGCCCCATTTCCTTAACAACTCATTTTTCTAAATTGTTAGAAAAATGTTTGAAGACGAGGCTTATGGAATTCATGAATAAATATAATCTAATTTCCCGAATCAGTTTGGTTTCAGAAGGTGGCCTGAGTACTGATAATGCTATTTATAAAGTAACCAACACAATCTATGAATCTATGGACCAATCAAAAAAAACTATAGCTATTTTTCTAGACTTGAGTAAAGCCTTTGACACGGTAGACCACAAAATACTTATAACCAAATTGGAAAATCTAGGAATTCGAGGATTAGCGCTGGACATTTTTCGTAGCTTCTTAAACAATAGAAAACAAAGGGTAAAAGTAGGCAATCATTACAGTGACTATAAATCAGTTGAAATTGGAGTTCCACAGGGTACTGTCCTTGGGCCAATACTGTTTACTATTTATATAAACGATCTATGTAATCTGAAATTTAATGGAACTATCATATCATATGCTGATGACACCGTAATCATACTATCAATGAACACCTGGAATGAGGTCTATAAACTAGCAAACCAGGTGATAAATAACACCTTTCAATGGCTAAATGAACATTTACTGACTCTAAATGAAACTAAGACCGTCTATATAACATTCTCACCCACTCTAGTTACTCAACCTAAAAATGTGAACCTCAATATCAAACTTCATTCTTCTCCTTGTGTTTATAGGCCTACTCAAGATACTAATTTCCAATGTAGTTGTTATGAGATTAAACAAGTTAGTATGACTAAATACTTGGGACTAAAAATCGATCTTCATCTAAAATGGAATGATCATATACTTACTCTATGTAATAAAGCAAAAAATCTAATGTATGTTTTTTACAGATTAAGAAACATTTTTGAACTCAATGTTCTTAGAACCATCTATTTTGCATTACTCCAGTCTTGCCTTGAATATGGCATTATTGGATGGGGTGGTGTGCAAAATGTATATCTCAACCCCCTGTTAATTATTCAAAAATTAGCCCTAAAAACCATGTTTAAAAAAGCCAAAGACTTCTCTCTAAAAGTACCTTTAAACAAGCAAAAGTGCTTGACATTAGACAGTTATATGTTAGAAATATACTACTTTTTATTCATAAATACAATTCAGAATTTCAACAGCCGTCTATGCACACACGTACTAACACTAGACTTTCAACCCGGCATGGATTGTTCCTGCCTAGGAAAAACACACGCCTGGGTCAAAGACATATCTCCTTTCTTGGGCCCCCAATCCATAATGCCTTACCTGAAAATATGTTCTCTTCTTCTTTCTACACTTTTAAAAAGAATGTAAAGAGGTGGCTCCTCGAAAAAGGATTTAACAGTAATCAGAATGCCCAATCAGTTTTAACTTATTATTTGCAGTAATAGTTTTTGTTTTAAGTTTAGTTTTTAAGTCTATAGTTTTTAGGTCTCTAGCTTTAGGAACCTTTGTAACCTATGAGTTACAGGGTAGGCTTGAAAATGTGAATTAATATTAAGGATTAGGGTAACCATTCACATTTGCTTCCTTGCACATACTTTTTTCTTCTCTATTTTAAACTAAAGTAAATTACTCTAGCCATCATCTTGTTGATTATGAACAATGTATTTAATATGTCCTGTAATTGCCCACACACGAGCATTATGCTTATGTGGGCTTCTCAAATGATAATGCATTTATAGAATTTTATTTCATTACTATTGTCATTTCACTCATAGATTATTTTGTTTCATCATTCATTATTGTTATTATTTTGACCTCAACTATGAGCTTTTATTGTACTGATTAACTTGTGTTATAAATAAGCCATGTAACCAATGTAATAAGCATTTTCTTGTGAATAAACATTTTTCTGACTGACTGACTGACTGACAGTTCCGAAACTTCTTGCCCCCAATTCCGCTTGTAAATTGTTTTCTGTTTCTACCTGCTGGGTACGGGACACTTCAAGTGAATCAGGATGTAGACGGTCTAACTGTGAACGAGGTCTCCTGTGCATTAGAGCTTCTGCAGGGCTAACACCTGTTGTTGAATGTGGAGTCAGATGTTGGTTTAACAAATATCGTGCCAGTCTGATTTCCCAGCTGCCCACTACAATAGTCTTCAAGGCTCCCTTGGCGGACTGCACCATACGTTCGGCCTGACCATTTGATGCGGGATGATACGGAGCGACTCGTATGCTTTTAATTCCGTTGTCTGAGCAGAACTGCTGGAATTCATTTGCTGTGAACGATGCCTTGTTGTCAGAAACGATTATGTCGGGTAAACCATGAGTCGCAAATAGGCTCGCAAGCTTGTTAATAACCGTTGTTGCAGCCATGGAATTAACAGGAATGACCTCCAACCACTTTGTATTGGAATCTACCACAATAAGGAATGTCTTTCCCTGGAAGGGGCCCGCAAAATCAATATGGAGGCGAGACCAGGGTTTTTCCGAACGCCCCCACGAACGTGGAGGAGCCAATTCTGTCTTGTTGGTAGGTGCAGGTGCTTTCTTCATAGCCTCCACTTTGTTTTGTAAAGGGTATTCTCCTGTAGCTTCTTTATAGTCACCACAAATTCGTATATCACCATTCTGTTTTAATAACCGGAACAATAGGGTTTGCCCAGCGTGAATGACGTAGGACTACTGGTCGTAGAATGTCCTTACATACCAGTTTATCTAAAGCTTCATCCAACCTTGGTCGTAATGCAAATGGTACTGGGCGAGCTTTGTAGAACTTAGGTAAAACCGTTGGATCTACATCAATGTGTACCTCAGGTCCATTGTACTGACCAATGTCCTCGGAAAATACTTCCTCGTACTGTTTAAGTATTTCGGTTAAACTTTCAACTCGTGTCTGGTGAACTCCATTAAGAGCGATTTGAATTCCCAGGTGTGGGAACCAGTCACGACCCAAAAGTGGACTGCCATTGCCATCAACAACAGTGAGTGGTAGGTCACACTTATGACCGTTGAAACTAGCTTGTACAGTACACATACCTTTAACATGTAGCTGTTGTTTGGACCACGTGCGCAGTGTCTTCGAAAAGGGTCGGATTTCAACAGTATCTTGGAATAATTCAACAAATGCGCTAAAACCAATGATAGAGCATGCAGACCCTGAGTCTATCTCCATTGGACTGGCTTGTCATTAAGTAACACTGATACTGTTGTAGTGTCTCTGCCCTCAGGAACCACTTGTGTTTAAAAATGTAAAACATTTCTAGCCTCACTTATCTGATCTACTTCTTCGCATGTGTTTTCCACAATGGAGTGTGTATGCTCGCCGTGAACAGTCCTGTTTCCTTCCTTCCTGCCTCTAAAAATAGGCTTTAGCTGGACTGGCTGGACATTTTGGTTAGAAGACTTGGCCTTACTGTAGCAAACACGTTCAATGTGTCCAGTTCTCTTACAAAACCGACAGACAGCCTGGATAAAATGGCAAGTTTCTGGAGGGTGTGTGTCCCCACAGCGGAAACATGGCTTCCGTTCAGAACTTGTAGACTTCTGGCGTTGTTTAACTTGATTAACCGTAGTATTAAAAACTAGTAGAATGATTACCGGAACTTATTTGGTTGGGGGGGTCCACTTTCAAAGTCGTTTTTTTTTGTCAAAAACACCAAAAACGTCATTTTTATTTTACAAAAATGTTCTTTACAATTTACACTATGATAATAATATCAAATCACTCGGTTTTGATGTATTTTCACCTAAATTAAAGGTATATTATTGACGAGGTGTGCAAATATGACGAGTAGGCGAAGACTACCATCTTTAAAAATGCGTCAAGTCAGGTTATTATTTAGATTTGTCCAAAATGAAGCTCCGCCCTCTGCTAACAAGAGTTGAAACTGCGCCTATTTGTTTACTAAAAATCACCGCCGTTGGACGAATGTAAAATTTGTACCTGTGCATACATCCAGACGGCGGTTATTAAAATACAATTTGTTGTTGTCCCCCCCCCCCCGCGGCGCTTTGCGTCCACCCCCAACCCCCACTAACCTACTATTTATTGCAAAGTAGGCCTACTTTTGTTCAGAATGTTGTTTTCTTTAACTTTTATTTGTTTCAAAAAAGCAATTGATGTTTTCCCCCGACGGCTCTTCGCGTCCACCCCCAACCCCGCCCCCTTACCTACTTTTCATCGTAAAGTACTTTATATTAAAAATATTTTGTTAAGTTAATGATTTCTTATTTCTATTTTTTGTATTTTACTAGCAAACAAACAAAAAAAAATATCGCCAAACCGTTTTAACGTTGCCATTTTAAAGATAAAGGAATTTCGGCCGCCGAAAATTCCTTTATCTTTAAAATGGCAACGTTAAAAACGGGTTTGGCGATATTTTTTTGTTTGGTTTGCTAATTCCGAAATTCCTTTATCTTTAAAATGGCAACGTTAAAACGGGTTTGGGGATTTTTTTTGTTTGGTTTGCCAATAAAATAGAAAACAAAATTAATTAGCAAACCAAACAAAAAAAAAATCGCCAAACCCGTTTTAACGTTGCCATTTTAAAAATAAAGGAATTTCGGCGGCCGAAATTCCTTTATCTTTAAAATGGCAACGTTAAACGGGTTTGGCGATATTTTTTTTGTTTGGTTTGCTAGTAAAATACAAAAATAGAATAAGAAATCATTAACTTAACAAAAATATTTTAATGTAAAGTACTTTACGATGAAAAGTAGGTAAGGGGGGCGGGGGTTGGGGGTGGACGCGAAGAGCCGTCGGGGGAAACATCAATTGCTTTTTGAAACAAATAAAAGTTAAAGAAAAACAACATTCTGAACAAAAGTAGGCCTACTTTGCAATAAATAGTAGGTTAGTGGGGGTTGGGGGTGGACGCAAAGCGCCGCGGGGGGGGGGGACAACAACAAATGGTATTTTAATAACCGCCGTCTGGATGTATGCACAGGTACAAATTTTACATTCGTCCAGACGGCGGTGATTTTAGTAAACAAATAGGCGCAGTTTCAACTCTTGTTAGCAGAGGGCGGAGCTTCATTTTGACAAATCTAAATAATAACCTGACTTGACGCATTTTTAAAGATGGTAGTCTTCGCCTACTCGTCATATTTGCACACCTCGTCAATAATATACCTTTAATTTAGGTGAAAATACATCAAAACCGAGTGAGTTGATATTATTATCATAGTGTAAATTGTAAAGAACATTTTGTAAAATAAAAATGACGTTTTTGGGTGTTTTTGACAAAAAAAAACGACTTCGAAATTGGACCCCCCCCAACCAAATAAGTTCCTGATTACCTGCCTGGCTGGTACGTAATTCTTGCGCTTGGAGCGTAGCAGCCTCTGCTGCAGTGCATACTTCTGTGCGGACTCAAAAGATAAAGATGTGGTTGACAGGAACTTGCGTTGCAGCTGTTCGCCTGAACACCACAGACAAGACGGTCTCGCAGCATGGAATCCAAAGTGGTTCCAAAATTACAATGCTCTGCCAAGTGCCGCAGTTCAGCTATGTATGCTGATATACATCCTGTGCTCGCTGATTCCTCTATGGAATTTAAATCGCTGGACAATTTCAGATGGCGTAGGGTTGAAATGTAGTTTCACAGTGGTTAGAATGTCCTGTAAGAAACTGTGTTTGGTAAGGCTGGAGACACGAGTGAGCGTATTGTCGCATAAGTAGCAGGGCCACAAACGGTAAACAGACACAGCTCGTTTCCTCTTATCACTGGTTATGTTATTTGCTTCGAAATAGAAATCAAGGCGTTCTTCATAGAGTGTCCATGATGCCATTGGTCTACCTTCCTCTGCGTCAAATTGTTCCATCACTCCAAATGTTGCCATCTCTAAGTTTGTCTATACCTTGGGCCTAAGCCTGACAAAGGTGGACCTGTGCTCGTGATGCGTGAATTAAATCACTAATCCTCGTCGCCAAATGTTACGTATGGTAGTTAGTCTACCTTGTAACATAATCAAATATAAATACACTTCTTTATATTTAATTACTAATCATTTTAATAAGATAAAAACAACACTTTATACAATTCAAACAGCTCACTTCATCTCGCAACAATATAAGACAAAAAGCCATCACCAAGACTGTTAGTGTCATTTGGAACCACTGCCTCTTAGAACACCACAATCACGTGCACACTCAGTAACACAACAGTGTTGTTTTGGAGGTGTCACTCAGTCATCATGATTAGTGTTATGAACCCTTAAACACATAGTCGAGGAAATGTTGGTACCTGATAACACAATGCCAAATTTGATTGGGGTACGATAATTAATCCTTCTTTTTTTAAATGTGGTGAACACGCTGGTTACTACTTATTCGTCTTATTGTCTTATTCGTCAATTGGTCAGCAATTCTGACCAAACGAGTGAGCGATTATGGCTGTGTAGTGCATTTGAAAGAAATTGTTTTTAAAAATAGCTGAAAAGCATTGAAATAAAGGTTTTAATAATATAAGCTTTTTTCATGTACTATATAATAAACAAGTTACTAAAGAAACTTGATAATAATCACCTACAATGCAAACAAAAAGCAAGTGTTATGGTTGACGAGATATTTTACATTCCATTGCTTATTGGTATTACTTTAGCAATTAATACTACTTTATTAAAATAATAATAATTCTATTTTAACAAAAATAATTTGCAATGGAATTTGAAAAAGTTATAAGATCCCATCGCATACAAAAACCTTGTAAATAGACAGCCAAACCTTACACACTCAAAATAAATGAGATCTAAAAAAAGGGCCAAGCTCGTGTATCTTTCTACATTTGAGTATTCTCAATTCATAAATGTACACTGCCCCGAAACACACCCTTAAAAAACTTGGCAAAATATAATTTGCAACTAGGAAGAGTCTTCACGAGACATGCATGTATTCTCACGATTGTAAGAACTCACATAAATTTGTACAACGCTTTAGAGAAAATTTAAATTACATATTATGCGAATTCTAAAATCACAAAAACACTCACATTTCATCGCATCAGAACATATTTTTTCTGTAGACTTTTTTCACTTTTTTAGTTAGATGTTTAAATTTACTTATTGGTGCTTTTTTGTTCTATTCGCGGTTAAAACCTAAACCAGGTAGCAGAACGGTCGTATGCCAACAGGGCCGGCCGAAGGCAGATAAAAACACGGGCTGCATAGGGAGCAAGTGTGTTTTTCATGCTTAAAGCATAATATTTCATTGTAAGCGTCAGTTCTGGAAGTATTTCCACTTTTCCAGTAGTTGGGTACGATGGGGTAGGACAATCACTATATTTTATAACCATCAACTGCAAAATAAACTAGCAAAATAAGGAATTTTTATCTCGTAATTTGCAGACGTGTAAAACCTATGGGCAATGTGTTTTGCAGTATTTTACCTTGATGGCAATTCTGCGAATTTCGCATGATTATTGGCCTTTACTAATAGGCCTATGATATGTTATTTTGTATCACACATTATTTCCCCACCCCCACCCCCGGAAGTATTTTTGTGGGTTCCTCGCGAATAAATTATCAAACTCGAAATTGTTATTAAATTTGTGTTTCGTCACGCCATTGAAACCTCTTATAACACAAGTCTCACATTTTAAAAGCCCCCCCACCCCCCCAACCCGAAACCCGACTAAAAGTTTAAAGTTATGTATGAGAAATATGAATTGCACCGGCTTTCACTAAATTACTAAATTACCACCATATAGACCTACTATTATTAATACGCATAGTTCTACTAATATTGTTAAGTCCTAGAATTGTTTTGTTGTTGTTTGGTTGAGATTATAAATATATGAATTGAAATTATATTGCATGCGTTTTATTTTTAGCTTGACAGCTATTTTACATCTAGGTGCCCGTTTAGGGCGCCGCAGCCAAGCCGCGGTGCGCTACACACTCAAGCACCTTATACACAAGCAGAGTTGGGGTGATTTCGAGGTGTTACCCAGCCGTCATGTAACGTGATGTGAACTTGAAAAACTATCACAATCGAGGGGATTTAGGTACCTGACAACACATGCCAAATTTTATTGGGGTACGATTATTCCTTCTTGGTGAAAAAATGGCTTGAAAACATGCTCAAAATCACTTTAAGGATGTTAGCTACTGCCTACTACTGCCTACTACTGCCTACTACTGCCTTACTACTGCTCACATCTAATACGTCGGCCCGCGATTGACCAGACGGGTGGGACTACAATGTTCATATTTTACATGGACATTAAGGTTTAGAATGATAGTCTCTTTTGAAAAAAAAAGTGAAAAAGTTTGTTGGAAGGCTTCCAAATAAAGGTTTTAAAAATAAGCCTTAAACACTTGGCATACAATCAACAAGTAACCATAGTTACTTGACACTTGTTGACGGTATAAGCAGAGTTAGGCGGGAAAGTGCGATACGTAAACAAATAGCGGACATTTAAAATTTTCTTCTTTGTGTGGAACGAGAAAAGGTGTCATTATACTCTCATAAAACAAATCAGAAACCGTCCCTGCCTAGGCCCAGATGTGGAAAAATTATTTATAATGCAAAAGTGTAGGTCTAAAGTTCCATTTGGCTATAGGACTAGTAAATTCATACTTACATTACATGTTGACAAGCCTAGCCAACCCTAGGCCAGCACAACATTGTTTTGATATGAACTTGCTCAACTGTTTGTTTACATAATTGCAACAATCAAATCATTTCATACAACTTGTCTTTCGATTGGCCAGCGTATATGAAGGCACTGCCATCTAGAATAAATATAGAACTTTTTCGAGCTCTTTGCTATACGCAAATCTTTTTAAAGTGTTTGGATTTCGTGATAAATCTTTCAACCATAGGACATCCTATATAATGGTAGACCAGCAGTCGGTGGTCCACTTCCGGTACAATTAGAAGCCATCTTAAAATGACAGCT
>JAMZAV010005690.1:0-32221 GCA_024449915.1 Sweltsa coloradensis
CATATGAATATGTTAATCTGTGTAAATTAACTGGCCACGACTTCGCAACGGGGCTTTTTCCATTCGCACGTTTTCTGCGTTGATGGATGATTTTTTTTTTAATTATTCATTGCTTGTCGAAACAAGAGAATCGATTGAGGCATAGCACGAATGCTGCACGTAGTGTGGGTTGACTCCAATACCGCGGTCCCCCTCAAATACCGCGGTCTTTCTTTCTTCTTTCTTTCTAAAGGCACTACATCACAATAATATTTATGTCAATGTAAAATATGAACGTTGTAGCCCCACACGTTTGGTCAGAATCAGCACAAATGTCAAGAAAAGATCGTATTAAAAACCTGAAAATAAATCGTAAAAATACTATTTCTATGAGAAATAATTCTTCAAAATGTCTAAAATCGTGACATATAATCGATCGGAGTAGCCGTTTACCAAATATCACGAAAATATCTAATTAAAAAACAAAAAAAATCGTAAAAGTACAATAACCATAAGAAATATTTGATCGATTGTACTTGAAAACGTGGTAAGTCTAAGGTCAGAGATTTCGAAGGTCCCCTCAAATTTACATCAATATCGCATATGCCGTTTCCCGGTAGAGCGCGAACAGAAAAAAAAACATAGCTAAATTGTTTGAGGGTCAGTGAAATTGAGGTCTTCGCTTTACTCATCCAATAAACTAGGCCGCTTCGCGAACGCTTTTTCAGTCGCGTTGATGGATGAGCTTTTTTAAAGTTTTAAGTATGCGTGGGATCTCTTACTTCTTCATGTTCCATTGCAAATTCATTTTTTATTAAATTAGGATATTTTTTATAAAGTCGTACTAATTGCTATGGTAATTAGAATATCAAATATCTGTAGGCCCGAAGATTGCTTTATGAACGCATTGTAGGTGATTTTTCAGTTTCTATAGTAACTTGTTTATTATTTCTATAAATTCTGGTAATTTTTTTCAATTTTTTCTTTCCATCGGGTCGACAGCACCATAATCTTAATGTTCATGTAAAATATGAACGTTGTAGCCCCAGTTGTTTGGTCAGAATCGGCACAAATGTCACGAAAATATCGCGCTAGAAATCGAAAAAAAAATCGTAAAAGTACGAGTTTCATGAGAAATATTTCTTCGATTGCACCCAAAAACGTGACAGATCTAAGTTCAGAGGTTTCAAAGATCCCCTCAAATTTTCATTAAGATCGCATATGCTGTTTGCCTGGTAGAGAGCGAACAATCCCACAAAAGTACAAAAAAAAACAAAAAAAACACGGAGCTATTTTTTTTTTTTTTTGGGGGGGGGGGGGGGGTCAGTGAAATTTGAAGTCTTCGCTTGACTCATCCAATTACTTTGGTTATTTTTTACTAGTCCACTTGTTTAGTAATAATAATATCGAAATTTGATATTTGGTGTTTGTATAATCATATAAATAATGCATATTAATAGATGTTTCAAATGATCGATTCAGTTTGATTATAAAGTTGACCAACCCATCACTCCGAATCAGTCTTCGCGTTGTGCATGAACTATACCTCTAACGGCTGAAGGATCCCTCATCGTACCTAATGTACAGGCGTGCGATAGGTAAGCGGGTGATTGGATTTCATAGACGTTGGGTATGTTTCTTGTGAGTGTTTTCAAATCACGCATCATTATTATTTTGTGTATTCCTAATGTTGCTACATTCAATTACATTTTCAAACATACGGGTGGATATAAATAGCGGTTGAATATTCTATGCTGTAGGTCTGCACCCTTCATTTGACGCTTCGATAGATTCGGCTTCGGTTTTATGCCAATTATCACAGATTGCTATTGTTTGGAAAAGCATACCGTTTGTGACCTCGTGTTTTATGGATAGCTATAGCAGCAACATTGTTATCAATATTTTCATCCAAATGAATATGACAAACGATCGCATCGAATAAAAATTCGCATAATTTCTACTGTACTTGCAGAGAGTATAAAGTGTAGTATACATCGTATACATATATCGTACATATATACATATATCGTATCATACATCGCATCATAATCTTTTGTTACACTAATTTTGAACAAAACACATATCTGGGTCCTACTTTTGGGAACAGACTATACTATTTTGTTTAAACCACAATGTTTTCATAATAATGCGTTGCAAGTTTACGTTGTCATGCCAATAATTTATGAACTTTCTTAAGTAAGAAAGGCGCAAATTATTATTATATGCTAGTAGCTAGCAGGTATTTAACACTTTGCTGGAGTCTGGCGCCGCTCGCAATGACGTGCAAATTTTCGTATTCTGGGTGTATATTATAGTTTTGGCAAAAATCATGAATGCCATTTTCTTGCCGATTTCGTAACCTTTGTTTGTGGACTTTTAAATATTCAATTGGTTTAAATTGCAAGATTTGCCAGTAAACGAAAGTAATACGTAATTAGCAAAAAACGATGTGTGAAGTCTATTTACTCCTGAAAGAGACTATTCAACAAAATATACACTTATTTCATGCACTCTTATGATTGTACGATCAATCTCGAACACTTGAATATGTTTTACTTGTCTGTGGGTTTATTTCCAATAAAGATATGTGGCATTGAAGTTTGCAATGTGTGAGCGAAATAATTGAGCGTCGGTCCTCAGTAAGGCGTCGCGACGCTATATGATGGTGAACGAAATGTTGAGTTAATCAATTCTGAGACTACAGGTGTGTGTGTTAAGAATTGAACGGTATATGTGAACCTTTGTCGGGGTGACAAAGGTTGGAGCCAATTCTTGTAAATTAAGTGGTCTATCCTAACGTCTCAAGTATGAGAGGAAGCTTGTAACTGTGTGCTTTAATTCTAATACTTTGATCAAGCTGAGCTGCGTCTAAAAGTCAAAGCTGACACATCGCTACGATCTAAGACGGAGAAAGTTAATGACAAAAATACAAAGAAAGCAGAATTTTAAAATTATTTTGATTATACACATAACGCCTCACAGCAGACTGCTAATTTTAACAACGTCTCAAAGATTGCATGCATAAAATATAAGTCACGTTCTCATACAGAATACTCCACGGATATTCAAAATAGTAATTCAGATTGAACATTTAAGTAAATTTCATATTATATTTTTTGTTTTGTTCTGCTATATTTCATAACATAATAAGTTATTGTAATATAAGTAATGATGCGATTACCTTCAAGTTAAATTATTTTGAAAGATTGTTAATCAGATAACATAATGAAACCTACAATATTTTTTCAAGATTACATTCTTACTTATGTCACTAAATACGTAGGTGGACAATAAAAAATACCAATGTGTTCTTAAATGTGTAAAACGTGTTGAACGGAAAAGATTGAAAGTTTTTGTTTCGAGTTGTTCGTCGACCTGGAAATATAAAGTTTATTGAGTGTTTCTTTAAACTCACCAAAGTCAGTGAAATTTCCTCCGTACTCAGCGAATCAACGACGAGGGTCCCTCATCTTCCGGCAGCGCTAGACACCGTGACCTAGCGAAAGTTACAATGGAGTATAGTTTTCAGATAGGAACAATACAATTATAACAACAACAACAACAACAACAACAACAACAACAAAACAAACAAACAACAACAACAACAACAACAACAACAACAACAACAACAACAACAACAACAAACAAACAACAACAACCACGACGACGATGACGTCAACGACGATGGTGATGGTGATTATTAAATGATGATACGCCACAGTAGGGTGGGCCGATATATATATTTTGTAAGTCGTAATACCGCGGAAAAGTTGCGAATTGTGGAGACTAAATTTTTTTTTTTAAATTCAAAAATCGGTTCATATCTTCCGGTCGCGCATTTGCTCTAAAATGTTCCAAAATTTTGAAAAATTCACATTTTTACGATAATTTTTAATATTTTTAAAATAGAAGAAAATTTGAAATTTGAAAAATTCGAGCTATTTCATTCGGGAAGAGGCTAATTTGAAAATGTTAAAAAATTATCTTAAAAATATGAATTTTTCAAACTTTTGGAAAAGTTTCGAGCACATGCGTGACCGGAAGATATAATCCGTTTTTTTTTGCCGTTTTTAGTCTTCTCAATTCGCAACTTTTCCGCGGTATTACGACTTTAAAAGAAAAATGATTTTTCGGCCCACCCTAACGCACAGTCTTATTGAAATGTTAGGAGTTTTAAATAATTAAATACAGCGAAATGACTCGTAAATCATATGATTTCTCAAATTTTTATTATCGCTAATAAATAACAATACATCAATTACTATGACACATAAATTATTAATAACATTATTATAAATCCTTAATATATCTCAATGACCAACAGTATATCACTCCAGCATTCCCGCCATAGTCAGAAGTTTTTTTAACTTCTGATTTGGACTTAAGTCCATCAGTTCTTGTCTTAGGAGTTTGTAAACGGTGACTTTGGAGCCGTCCTAGCAACGAAGCACATAATAAATTCAGAGTTGTGCTGAATCGGCCTTGTTGATTCTGGCGTTGATCCGTGGGTGTTCGCACTGTCCATACCACTGATTGCTATATTTTCTATTAAAAATAACGATCTTTGGTTGGTTATCGCTCACTCGCCGATTGCGTCGGGGCCTACAGGGTTGGCTTAGTCGCTTTGATTAAAGTCCCCCACTGAAAATCAGTTATATAACTGAGTGGGTAGACTCTAAATACAATTTTTTTTTTTTAAGTTAAACTTGTTTAAATAAATAAATTCGTATTTCGAGTCTACCCACTTAGTCATATTATTGATTTTCAGTGGGAGACATTGAACCAAAGCGACTAAGCCAACCCTGTAGGTCCCGACGCAAGACGATGAGCGATAACCAACCAAAAAATGATATTTTTAATAGGAAATATAGCAATTTAGGGTATGGACAGTGAGAAAAACCCCCGGATCAACGCCAGGAAAAACAACAAAAGGCGATTAGAACAACATTAAATTTATTATTTACCTCGGGGTTCTATCTCCCAAAATCACCCTTTACAAATTTTCCCAAGACAAGAACTGATGACTTAAATCCAAATCAGGGAATTAAAAAAAATTCTGCCCTAGATTTTAAAACAGAGACGCAAACCACAAGCCCAATTTTTACAACAATGATTTTGTGTTTTTATTTTGGGGCAGTGGAGGAAGGGGAGGAAGGGGAGGGAAGAGAGTTTTTGCATAGATATTAGGACTGCTTTTAAAAAAATTATGTGTTTGGTCTAATGAAAACTTTTCCATGAGCTCGACAGTAAATTATCAAAAAACCGTTTTTATAAAGTAAAGGTAATAATTTTGGAAATGTAGGTGTCTGTCAATAGCCTGCAATAAGTGTCCTGTCCTAGTTTAAAAAAAAATACATAAATTTTTTATATAGAAAAAAAACACTTTGTTTTTTTAAAAATATTTTTTTACATTACTAATTTTCCAAAAAAATGCTTTTTAGCAGTGGTTATCATTATCACCGTCATTCAATTTACATTTCATGATTTTTTTGTCTTACAGAATAAGTTGCCAACAAAACATGTTCAATCACTGGACTATTATCACCGTCACTTCACATTTCTGTTTCATGATTACTTTTGTCTTATCAGATAGTTGTCCAACAAAGCAGCTTTTCCCCCTAAATCATTATCACCGTCACTTTACATTTCATGGTTTTATGATTACTCCGGGTTTTTCAGAATTGATTTTTGCAACAAAAGCAGCTTCAATCCGTGGTTTTCATTTCACCAAATGGGACATTTTTACTTTTATGATTACTTTTGTCTTTCAGAATAGATTTGGCAAAAAAGCACGTTCTATACGTGGGTTATCATTATCACCCTCACTCACATTTCACATTTTATTTTTACTTTTTATCTTTTCAGAATAGTATTGTCCAACAAAGCAGCTTTTATCACGGGTTCAATACCATAAATTCACATTTCACATTTTCATTAACTTTTATCTTATCAGAATAAATATTTTCCCCCCCAAAAAGCACCTTCTATACGGGTTATCATTATCACCGTCACTTTACATTCACATTTTTTTGATTTTTCTTTTTTTTATAGAATAGTATTTTCCAACAAAGCACGCTTCTATCACGAGGTTATCATTATCACCGCACTTCACATTTTCACATTTTCAGATTACCTTTGTCTCATAGAATAGTATGTCCAACAAAGCATGCTTCTTACGTTTGGTTTTCATTATACCGTCACTTACATTTTTAATTTCATTTTTTACTTTTTTTTCTTTCAGAAAGTTTTTGTCCCAAAAAAGCACGCTTCATCACGGGTTATATTTTCACCATAAATTCACATTTCACATTTTCAAATTTTTACTTTTTATCTTATAGAATAGTATTGTCCAAAAATGCATGGTTTATCACGTGGGTAATTATACCATAACTTAAATTTTACATTTTTATTATTTCTTTTATTATAGAAATTTTTGTCCCCCCCAAAGCACGCTTCTTTACGTGGTTATAAAATTTAAAACCCTCACTACTTTTTTTTTTTTTTTTTGGGTTTTTTTGGGTTTTTAATTTTACCTTCACTTTTCATTTACTTTTTTGTTATTTTTTTATCAGAATATATTGTCCCCAAAAAAGCACCCTTTTATCACGGGTTATCATTTCACCCCTCACTTAATTTCAATTTTCATTATTTTTTTTATTTATCAGAATAGTATTGTCCAACAAAGCAGCTTCTATCACGTGGTTATCATTTTCACCTCACTTTACATTTAAAATTTTCATGATTTCTTTTTGTCTTTCAGAATAGATTTTTTCCCCCAAAGCATGCTTCTATCCCCCGTGGTTTTTATTTTCACCCTAATTCACATTTAAAATTTCATAACTTTTTCTTATCAGAATAGTATTGTCCAACAAAGAGTTCTATCAGGGTTTTTATTATCACCAAATTTTAATTTTTACATTTTCATTATTTCTTTTTATCTTATCAGAATAGTATGTCCAAAAAAAGCAGTTCTATCACGGGTTATCATTTTCACCTACTTCCCATTTCACATTTTATTATATTTTTATTTATCAGAATAGTATTTTCCAAAAAAGCACGCTTCTATCACGTGGTTATCATTACACCTCACTTACATTTCACATTTTTATTTACTTTTATCTTATCAGAATGTTTGTCCAACAAAGCAGCTTCTATCAGTGGTTATCATTTCACCTACTTCACATTTTACATTTTCAGTTACTTTATTTATTAGAATAGTAGTCCCCAAAAAGCACGTTCATCACGGGTTATCATTACACCTAAATTCAATTTCACATTTTTCATATATTTTTTCTTAAGAATAGTATTTCCAACAAAGCAGTTCTATCACGGGTTTTAAAACACCCCTTACTTCAATTCACATTTTCATTATTACTTTTTTTTTTAGAAAGATTGTCCAACAAAAACACCTTTATCCGTGGTTATATTATCACCTCACTTACATTTCACATTTTCATTATTACTTTTTTATTATCAGAATAGTATTGTCCAACAAAGCACGTTCTTTAGTGGGTACATTATCACCTTACTTCACATTTCCATTTTATTACTTTTTCTTTTTGAATAGTATTGTCAACAAAACACCCTTTATCACGTGGTTTTCTTATCACCATTTCTTTACATTTTACATTTTTTATGATTACTTTTGTTATAGAATAGTATTTTCCAACAAAGCAGCTTCTTAAAAGTGGTTATCATTATCACCTTTCTTCCATTTCATGTTTTTCATGATTTTCTTCTGTTTATCGAATAGTATTTTCCAAAGCATCTTCTAACGTGGGGGATCATTATCCCTTACTTCACATTCATGTTTTATGATTACTTCTTGTCTTATCAGAATTTGTATTGTCCAACAAAGCATGCTTCATAAAGTGGGGGATCCTTTTTCACCATTTCTTCCATTTCAATTTCATGATTTCTTCTTGTTTATCAGAAAGTATTTTCCAACAAAAACATGCTTTATCAGTGGTATCATTATCCCTAAATTCACATTTAATTTTTTTATGATAAAATTTTGTTTATCAGAATAGTATTGTCCAACAAGCGCTTCTATCACTGGTTTCATTATCACCCTTTCTTCACATTTCATGTTTTCATGATTATTTTTTTCTTATTTAGAATTTGTATTTTCCAACCCAAGCAGTTCTATAAGTGGGTACATTTTCACCATTTCTTCACATTTCATTTTCATGTTATTCTTGTTACAGAATAGTATTGTCCCAAAAAAGCATGCTTTATACGGGGTATCATTATCAACCCTTACTTCACATTTTACATTTCATGATTACTTTTGTCTTATCAGAATAGATTTTAACAAAAAGCTTCATCACGGGTTTTCATTATCCCTACTTTACATTTCATTTTTTTATGATTTTTTGTTTTCAGAATAGTATTGTCCAACAAAACAGCTTCATACGTGGGTTTTCATTATCCCATTTCTCACATTTTATTTCATGATTACTTTTGTCTTATCAGAATGTTTGTCCAACAAAGCGTTCTATCACGTGGTTTCATTATACCCTTTCTTCACATTTTCATGTTTTCCCTTATTACTTTTTGTCTTATCGAATTTTATTGTCCAAAAAAAGCTGCTCATCACGTGGTTATTTCATTTTCACCATTATTCCCCTTTCTGTTTTTTATTTTTTTTTTTGATGTTTTGTTTTTTATTTTTTTTTTTTTATTTTTTTTGTTTTTTTCTTATCAGAAAAAGTATTGTCCAACAAAGCAGTTCTTCATGGTTTCATTATCACCATTTCTTCACATTTCAATTTTATGATTACTTTTTGTCTTTTTCAGAATAGTATTGTCCAAAAAAGCAGCTTTTTACACGTGGTTATCATTATCACCATTACTTCAATTTCCAAATTTTCATGATTACTTCTTTTTCTTATCGAAAAAAGATTTTCCAACAAAGCCCGCTTTATCAGTGGTTATCATTTCACCATTATTCACATTTTATTTTTCATGATTCTTCTTGTTAACAGAATGTATGTCCAACAAAGCAGCTTCTATAAAAGGGTTTCATTATCACCATTACTTTACATTTTTTTTTCATGATTTTCTTTTTGTCTTTTCAGAATAGTTTGCCAAAAAGCATGCTTCATCACGTGGTTTTCTTTAAAAATTACTTTTACATTTATTTTTCTGATTATTTGGTTTTATCAAGGGGAAAGTATTTTCCAACAAAGCATGTTCTATCAGTGGTATATTATCACCCTTACTTCACATTTTTTGTTTTAAAGATTATTCTTGTTTATCAGAATAGTATTGTCCCAAAAAAGCAGCTTCTATCACGTGGTATCATTTAACGCCACTTCACATTTATGTTTCATGATTTCTTTTTTTTATCAGAATAGTATTTTCCAACAAAGCACGGGAAACACGTGGGGGATCATTTTCACCATTACTTCACATTTCCCTTTTTAGATTATTTTGTCTTATAGAATAGTATTTTCCAACCCAAAAAGCAGCTTTCTATCACGTGGGGGTCATTTTTACCTTACTTCACTTTCTGTTTTCATTTTTTACTTCTGTCTTATCAGAAAAAGTAGTCCAACAAAACTCTTTATCACGGGTTTTCTTCACCATTATTAAAATTTTTAATTTTCATGATTTCTTTTGTCTTTTCAGAAAAAGTTTTCCCAAAAAAAGCCGCTTTATCACGGTATCATTATCACCTACTTCACATTCACATTTTTATGATTACTTCTTGTTTATCAGAATGATTTCCAACAAAAAACACGCTTCTATCACGTGGTTTTTAACCCCCCTTTTTAATTTTACTTTTTCATGATTACTTTTGTTTATCAGAATAGTATTGTCCCCCAAAAAAGCATTTCTACACGTGTTACATTATCACCTTTTTTTCACATTTTACATTTTCCCTATTTTTTTTGTCTTTTCAGAATAGTTATTGTCCAACAAAGCGCTTTTATAAAAGTGGGTATCATTATCACCATTACTTTACATTTCACTTTTATGATTACTTTTGTCTTATCAGAAAGTATGTCCCAAAAAAGCGCTTCTATAACGGGGTATCCCTTATCACCATAAAATTCAATTTCAAATTCATGATTACTTTTGTCTTATCAAATAGTTTTTTCAACAAAGCATGCTTTTATAACGTGGGTAATCATTATCACCCTTTCTTCAATTTTTACATTTTCATTATTACTTTTGTCTTTTTCAAATAGTATTGTCCAACAAAGCACCTTTTATAAAGTGGGTACATATCACCTTACTTCACATTTCACATTTTTATGAATTTTTGTCTTATCAAATAGTATTGTCCCAAAAAAGCATGTTCATCACTGGGGTTATCATTTTTCACCATTTTTCACATTTCACATTTCATGATTACTTTTGTCTATCAGAATAGTATTTTCCAACAAAACAGGTTTTATCACGTGGTTATCATTTACCATTTCTTTACATTTTAATTTTTTTATGATTTCTTCTTTTTTTATCAGAAAGTATTTGTCCCAAAAAAAGATGTTTCTATAAAGGGGGTATCATTATCACCTTATTTTAATTTACATTTTTTATGTACTTCTTTTCTTTTTCAGAATAGTATTGTCCAACAAAAAGGGTTCTATCACGTGGGTTTTCATTATCACCTTACTTCACATTCCCTTTTTATGATTATTTTTGTCTTATCGTTAGTATGGTCCAACAAAGCACGCTTCTATCACGGGGTATCATTACCCATTATTTTACTTTTACATTTTCAGATTACTTCTTGTCTTTCAGAATAATTGTCCCAAAAAGCACGTTCTATAAAGGGGATCATACACCATTATTCACATTCAATTTTTTATGTTACTTTTTTGTTTATCAGAATAGTATTGTCCAACAAAGCCGCTTCTATCACGGGGTTTTATTATCACCATTATTTACATTTCACATTTTCCTTTATTTCTCTTGTCTTTTCGAATAGTTTGTCCCAAAAAAGCACGCTTTTATAACGGGGTTATCATTATCACCATTTTTCACATTTTTAATTTTCATGATTACTTCTTTTCTTATCAGAATGTATTTTCCAACAAGCCCTTTATAAGTGGGATCATTACACCATTACTTCACATTTCACTTTTTTTTGTTTTCTTCTTGTCTTTTCAGAATAGTATTGTCCAACAAACAGTTTTATACGTGGGGGATCATTATCACCATTTCTTACATTTCACATTTTCATGATTACCGGTCTTTCAGAAAGTATTGTCAACAAAGCCGTTCTATAGTGGGATATTATCACCTACTTACATTTTACTTTTCATTTATTTTTCTTGTCTTTTCGAATAGTATTGTCCAAAAAAGCAGCTCTATCACGTGGGTATCATTATCACCCTTACTTCAATTTACATTTTAAACTTCTTTCTTATCAGAATGTTTGTCCCCCAAAGCACGCTTCTATCACGTGGTTTTCTTTATCACCATTTCTTCACATTTCACATTTCATGATTTTCTTCTTTTTCTTATCAGAATAGTATTTTTCCAACAAAGCACGCTTCTATAAGTGGGGGTATCATTATCACCCTTATTCACATTTTAATTTTAGGGTTATTTTTTTCTTTTCAGAATAGTATGTCCAACAAAGCACGCTTTATCACGTGGGTACAAACACCCCTTTTTCTTCACATTTACATTTTTATGATTATTTGTCTTTTAAAAATGTATTGTCCAACAAGGGAGTTCTATCCCCCGTGGGTATCTTATCACCCTTTTTTTACATTTCACATTTTTCATGATTACTTTTGTCTTATAGAATAGTATTGTCCAAAAAAAGCAGCTTTATCACGTGGGTATCATTTTCACCATTACTTCACATTCACATTTTTTATGATTTTTTTTGTCTTTATGAATAGATTTCCAAAAAAAGCAGTTCTAAAACGTGGTTATCATTATCACCATAAATTCCCTTTACATTTATGATTATTTTGTTATAGAATGTATTGGGGAAAAAAGCACGCTTCATCACGTGGTTTTCATTATACATTACTTTACATTTACTTTTATGATTACTTTTTGTCTTTTTCGAAAAAGTATTTTCCCAAAAAGCAGCTTTTTATCACGGGTTATCATTATCACCCTTACTTTACATTTACATTTTTATGATTTTTTTTTTCTTATCAGAATATATTGTCCAAACAAAGCAGCTTCTATCACGGGTTATCATTTCAAACCGATTCACATTTACATTTTCGATAAATTTGTCTTTCAGAAAAAAGATTCTCCAAAAAGCACGTTCATCCGTGGTTATATTATCACCTTACTTACATTTCACATTTTTTTGATACTTTTGTCTTTTCAGAATAGTATTGTCCAACAAAGAGTTCTATCACGTGGGTTTTCATTTTCACCTTACTACATTTTACTTTTCATGATTACTTTTTTGTCCATAGTATTGGCCAAAAAAGCACGCTTTATCACGTGGTTATCATTTTTCCCTCAAATTCACATTCATTTTTCATGATTACTTTTGTCTTACAGAAAAGTATTTTTTCAACAAAGCTTGTCTTTCAGTGGTTATCATTATCACCTCACTTTACATTTTTATTTTTTATGATTTTTTTGTTTTCCAAAAAGTATTTTTTCAACAAAGCGGTTCATCACGTGGTATCATTTTCACCCTTACTTCCATTTCCCTTTTTTATGATTACCTCTTGTTATCAGGGAAAAGTATTGTTCAAAAAGCCCGCTATTCACGGGTTATCATTATCACCATAATTTACATTTTTACATTTAGATACTTTTTTTCTTTATCAGAAAAAGTATTTCCAACAAAGCACGCCATCAGCGGTTTCATATCACCATTACTTCACATTTCCCTTTTTTAGTTACTTTTTGTCTTATCGAATAGTATTGTTTAAAAAGCACGTTCTTCACGGGTTTTCATTATCACCATACTTTACATTTTTTTTTTATATACTTTTGTTTTCAGAATATTTCCCAAAAAAGCACTTTTTTTCACGTGGTTTTTCATATCCCATTTTCTCCATTTACATTTTCAGATTAATTTGTCTATCAGAATAGATTCTCCAACAAAACACGCTTCTTCACGTGGTTTTTTATTATCACCGACTTCCATTTTACATTTTTATGATTACTTATTGTTCACAGAATAGTATTTTTCAACAAAAATCGCTTCTATCAGTGGTTTCATTTTACCTTACTTCACATTTCATTTTTTATGTTACTTTGCTTATCGAATGTATTGTCCAACAAAGCAGTTCATTTAAAGGGTTTTTCATTACACCTTATTTTACATTTTTTCATTTCAGATTATTTTGTCTCATCAGAATAGATTTTCCCAAAAAAAGCTCGTTCTTTACGGGTTATCATTTTCACCCCTATTCACATTTTAATTTCATGATTCTTTTGTCTTTTTTAGAAAAGTATTTTCCAAAAAGCACGCTTTTATCACGTGGTTATCATTATCACCATTACTTAACATTTCATGTTTTCACAATTTGTTTCTGTCTTATCAGAATAATATAATTGCCCTACAAGGCACGCTTACATCTTGTGGATTTTGCCATTGTTTTATATTCATATTCCATATTTCTTAACGTTAATAACTTTCATTTCAATGTATTGATATCTTTCTTAACCGTTACAGTAATTTGAAATTGATATTTTCCTCTGTTTATACTGTATATTATTAAGGGGAACTTGGATCAAGGTGGTACACTACCGTATTACTCTTGTGCCTTCTGGTTCCGTTGAACTAGCCTACGTTTAATTAATTGCACAGGGTGAGAGACTCGACTAGACTTGACTTCGGTGTGGAAATTAATGTTTCGATACAATATGAGTTCGTCCATAAAGAAAGAATTCCGACTTATGGTAGACTCTAGTTTTGTTTCCGACTGTAGGAATCGAACAGTAGCTTGCGTCGACTGCATCATAGATACTCAGGCACTGTTCCAATGTGAATTCTCCCTGCTAGCCACAATGACTAAAGCCACTAACCTGCTATCTGCTGGCTACCTACTTACACCTTTGGGCATAACCATTTGAAGCTTTCCTAATATGGCTACCCACGGCTTCCTAAAGAGATAGAAAAGCCCATCCAGGTGGTATAGATTCAACCAATTGGGTGGTGAAGCGATTCAGCGTGTTGAGAAGCAGCGTGACCTGGGAGTGACTGTTGACGTGAAACTATTATTGTAGATCATATTGATACAGTCACCTCCGGCCATGCGTTTTATTAGAATTGAGTATCGTTTCACCGAAATTCGTGACGTCATGGGCCCTCCGAACGTACTTCACTGCATGTGTGCTACCCATCGTTGAAAACGGTTCTGAGTTTTGGGCTATGCCTTGCCTTGTAAAATCTGAAGAAGTTGGATCGTGTTATGTCTTTTTTCTTTCAATTGTTAAACATCGAGTTACCAGGATAACTATTTCATTTACCTATTCCTCCCCTGGAATCATCAAACGCTCCCGCTTCTACTGGCTACCCTTCACCTACAATTCACTTGCCACACTCACCCTCAACATTTTTTCATCCCATCGGGACTTGATTACTCACGTAAAACCTCTTGCAAGCCAGGCCTAGTAGATTTCACAATGTTTTTCTGTTCTTCTGTTTTTGCTATTACATATCATTATTCATGGACCCTATATTTCTTCTATGTGTTATCATGTTTAGTTTAAGTTATGGTTAGTAATGTTATTTTGGTTACAATGCAAAATGTAAAATGGCCTATGGCTGTATTTGAGACCAATTGGATAAATAAATAAATCAATAAATAAAAATAACATCAACAATTACAACAACCTGAACCTAGCTTTTTACCTTAAACCATAAATTAAGAAGGCGTGACTAAATGTTCGTATTTGTTTTTGCACTTAAATTAAATTTCATTTAGTTATGTCATCAATAATTAATTACACTGCACTTCCAAAAGTAGCTTCTAGCTGTTAGTTTGTGGCTGCGAAATTACTAGGCAAGGTAATATTTCATCTGCTTTCTGCTAACTGCTATAGCCTGCTAGCAATTTTGAACTTTGGTCTCAGCTGCTAGTGACGTCACTTCCGTTAAATAAGTCTACTAGGCTAGTAGGCTAGCGCAAACATGAAGCATTGGAACACTGCCTAAAAGTAATGGTCAACAGCAAAGGCTTTTGCGTTTGCTCGAGTCTTTATTTAAAAATTATGTGTTCTGCACCGCTAGGCTTTTGTAAGAAGATACCAGTCAGCCAGCCGGCAGCCACATTTTTATGTCAGTAAATTTTTTGATGTTATAGGTTTGTTAGTTCGCGGACCTAGTGTTACACTCAAAAAGTCAGTGTTAACACTTTACACTGGCTTGTAGGCAAGTGTAATGACTGAAGCGAGTTATAAACCTGAAGTGAGTTATAACACTGAAGCGAGTTATAACACTGAAGCGAGTTATAACCTGAAGCGAGTTATAACCTGAAGCGAGTTATAACCTGAAGCGAGTTATAACCTGAAGCGAGTTATAACCTGAAGCGAGTTATAACCTGAAGAGTTATAACACTGAAGCGAGTAATAACCTGAAGAGTTATAACCTGAAGGAAGCTATAAACTCGAAGCGAGTTATAACCTGAAGCGAGTTATAACACTGAAGCGAATTATAACACTGAAGCTAATGAACGGGTCAAGGTGAGTAGGTTGTATGGCACTGGGGAGTGGTTACGCCCCCCATTGTTCTTTTTTAATTATGCAAATTTTTTAATTACCCAATTAATTATTCATATTTTAATTATTCATATATTTTTTAATTATTCATATATTTTTTAATTATGAATTTTTAATTTTGTAATTATGAATTTTTAATTTCAAGATGGCGAATGCTACACTAGAGTGTGGCCTCTTTAACCTAACTTTTTTCAAGATGGCGGATACTACACTAGAGGGTGACCACTTTAACCTAACTTAACCTAACATGATGACGTCATGCAAACCTGTCAAGACTTGTCAAGTTTGGTTGCAAACATGTCAAAACTTGTCAAGACAGGCATTGAGTGACGCCACCATACACAGACTTGTCAGGACATGCATCGAGTGTGTGAAGATGAAGGACTGGGAATCATGGTATACCTAGGGTGAATAAATTTAAAAAGTCAAGACTTATTCATGTGTATAACAAATCTTATTTATTTAACAAACACATTAGTACATGAAACCACAATTTTTACATTACATATCATGCAGTCGCATTAATCAACTCCACTTCGCTGTAGATAAATTCAGTACCAAGTTCATACACAATTCTTTCCATATCCAAAGTAATGTACTTCTTCTCCTCTTTAACTATACGTTCAATATAGGTCTTCACAAAGTCATGTAGGCTAACACACGTAGAACCTGACATTTTTGCTACTAATGCCAGTTCATCATATTTGTTTTTAATTCTCATAAGAAAATTAAAGTACCACTTGTTTATATCGCGATAGCTCAGTTCAAGATCACTTAATATATGCGAAACACTTTGAGAATATTTTACTAGATTACGGCACGACACTTCGCCAAGGTATACACGACCATTTGTAGATTTTAAGTCCCAACACAATAGTACCGTGATGATTATACACAAACAAGGTAAAGAACCAACCTCCGTTTCTGGTACACTGGCTGCATCTTCACCCATGTTGAAGACGTAATCATTGAGTAGTTCCATTTCACGAACAAGTTGACTCCATTCGTGAAGATTGAGCCTGAGTCCTCTTCCTTTTGCACATTGGATTTGTACATATGGGTTGAAGCAGTCTTGCATATGACACCCGACCACCAGCATTTTCGTACGACTTCCATTTAAAAAGAAAACACTTTTACAAAGAACAAGTTCGTACTTTTTGAGATGGTCCACATAAGCAGGCGTAGGCTCAGCAACAGTGGTAGTGAAGTCTGCTTGAAAATTCATGGTGATGCAGTTGAAGACACGGACCAGTATGCGACTGTCCTCGACAAATCTCAGACGCTGACTGACTGAAGCTCTAGACTCCTCGCGCTCTTGAAGGAGCCCCAAGCGGCAGCTTCGTGAAGCTCCGCCCCTTTCTCTTCCATTCGTGTTGAAACTTGCAAGTCATGACGTCATACAGACATGTCCAGACTTGCACACATACAGACCTGACCAAACATGATGCTTTACAATATAATGAAGGATATTAAGTAATGTACAATAAATAAATAAAAAAAAAATCAAGACAATTTTTAAATACACGTCCTTCCTCGACGAAGACAGGACTGAGACTGAAGATTTTGAGCTCGTCTTGTCTAAGACCTACCCGCACCATGACGTTGTCGGTGCGCAGAGATAGATGCGCAGTGGTTTTATTTTTATTTTTATTTTTTGCAGAGTTAGCTGCGCAGTGGTTTAATTTTTGCGATTCGTGTATCTTCGGGAATCTTCGGAAATCTTCGTGAAGCTCCGCCCCTTTATCTTCCCATCACCAACTTTGTGAAACTGTCTGGAGTTGCAATCTAAAATTACATGATTTCAATTTACTTTTTAAAAATTACTTCTTCAGTCCTATATTTTCCACTGCAGACAGACGTCTAGACATCCCAATTATTTTTTCTAACTTGAATAGTCTATTCATGAAGAAGTGAATGACATCCAATTATAGGAATTCAAAAGCCTATTCACAAGGAGTGCATTGTATGTTGCAAAACGAATGGCTTACAACAATTTTCATGTTCAGATTTGTTGTTCAGACTTACACCTATTATTAAAACTTTTAGATTTAAAAAAATGGAGCGCCGTCATTCAATGTTGGTACAGTATAAGTATTGTATAGAAGCTTTGTTCACATGACCCTGACCCGATTTTCGTCCAAACCTGTTGGTTTGTGCCCTTGGGCAAAGTAAAGCACATTGTTCAAAAATATTGGCGGTTTACGACCCCAGGCATAGCATCATATTTCAAATAGCTTGGCGGTTGATGCCCTGAGGACAAATCTCAGAGGAAGGGAGGGCATTGTGACCCTAAAAGCCAAAAGTTTTATCAAGTTATTAAACTCTTGAAGAAAAGGTGTAAACTTTTCCTTGCAAAGTTTCAAGTTCTTACTATGCTGTTCTGAAAATGTGTGAAAATAAGTTTTCACATTACAAACTTTTAAAGTTGTTTATAATACCATGTAAAGAAATGTGTGCAAAAATATATTTTTTTCGGCATGTGTACGTATTTCATTATATTATTGTTGGCATTCAGAAAAATGTTAAAGTATTTTACAAAGTTCTTATACTCTGTAAAGAAAATAAACCACATCACATCACACATAGTACACACTGTAAACTACTTCCCACATTACACCATAAAGTACGCAACGTACACTACTTCTCCTCACACTACACAGCACTATACATACTTACACTATACTTCTTCTCACACTACACCATACAAAGTACACACTGTACACAACACTACACACATAACCTTTCCATGCAAAGTAAAAATTCTTACTACTTTGTAAATAAAACGAGTGCAAATAACTTGTGTTTTACATGTATACATATTTCTTTGCTGCAAGAAAGTAAAGTGTTAAAAGTTTTACACACTCATTAAGAAAATGCATGAAAATAATATCTTTTACTTGCAAAGTTTTCAAAGTTCTTACTTCTTTGGACGCATTTCATTATATTATTGTTGGCAATTAAGGAAAATGTTAAAGTATTTTACAAAGTTCTTATACTCTGTAAAGAAAATGTGAAAAACTGACACAGCACTATACATACATACATACACACAGCTTCTCACACAACAATTCACCACTCACACATAGTACACACTGTAAACTACTTCCCACACTACACCATAAAGTAAGCAACGTACACTACTTCTCCTCACACTACACAGACAAACTATACATACTTACACTATACTTCTTCTCACACTACACCATACAAAGTACACACTGTACACAACACTACACACATAACCTTTCCCATGCAAAGTAAAAATTCTTACTACTTTGTAAATGAAATGAGTGCAAATAACTTGTGTTTTACATGTATACATATTTCTTTGTTGCAAGAAAGTAAAGTGTTAAAAGTTTTACACACTCATTAAGAAAATGCATGAAAATAATATATTTTACTTGCAAAGTTTTCAAAGTTCTTACTTTCTTTGGACGTATTTCATTATATTATTGTTGTCAATTAAGGAAAATGTTAAAGTATTTTACAAAGTTCTTAAACTCTGTAAAGAAAATGTGTAAAACTGACACAGCACTATACATACATACACAACAACAGCTTCTCACACAACAATTCACCACATCACACATAGTACACACTGTAAACTACTTCCCACACTACACCATAAAGTACGCACCCGTACACTACTTCTCCTCACACTACACAGCACATACTTACACTATACTTCTCCTCACACTACACCATACAAAGTACACACTGTACACAACACTACACACATAACCTTTCTATTCAAAGTAAAAATTCTAACTACTTTGTTAATAACTTGTGTTTTACATGTATACATATTTCTTTGTTGCAATAAAGTAAAGTGTTAAAAGGTATACACACTCATTAAGAAAATGCATGAAATAATATCTTTTACTTGCAAAGTTTTCAAAGTTCTTATTTCTTTTGGACGTATTTCATTATATTATTGTTGTCAATTAAGGAAAATGTTAAAGTTTTTTACAAAGTTCTTATACTCTGTAAAGAAAATGTGAAAAAACTGACACAGCACTATACATACATACACAACACAGCTTCTCACACAACAATTCACCACATCACGCATAGTACACGCTGTAAACTACTTCCCACACTACACCTAAAGTAAGCAACGAACACTACTTCTCCTCACACTACACAGCACTATACATACTTACACTATACTTCTCCTCACACTACACCATACAAAGTACACACTGTACACAACACTACACACATAACCTTTCCATGCAAAGTAAAAATTCTTACTACTCTGTTAATAAAATGAGTGAAAATAACTTGTGTTTTACATGTATACATATTTCTTTGTTGCAATAAATTAAAGTGTTAAAAGTTTTACACACTCATTGAGAAAATGCATGAAAATAATATCTTTTACTTGCAAAGTTTTCAAAGTTCTTACTTCTTTGGAAAGAAAATGTGTGCAAATAAGATAAGAAACTTACAAACTTTTTAGTTCTACTAGTTTTCTCACTATTCAGTAAGAAAATGCGTGCAAGAAAGTTAAGTTTTCCTTTAAAACTAACCAGTTCTTGTTTACAAACTTACAAGTTCAGATAGTCTGGAAAGAAATTGCGTGTACATAAGACAACTTTTTCTCATCAAACCTTTAGGTTCTTAATACTTCGTAAATAAATTGTGTGAAAATACGTTTACAAACTTACAAACTAACAAGTTCTTATACTTTGTAAAGAATAAATGTACACATTAGATAACTTTTACCTAACGACCTACAAGTTCTTATAATTTGTGAAGAATAAATGTACACATCAGATAACTTTTTACCTAACAAACCTACAAGTTCTTAATACTTTGTAAATGAATTGCGTGAAAATTAGTTTACAAACTTACAAACTAACAAGTTCTAATACTTTGTAAAAAATAAATGTACACATCAGAAAACCTTTACCTTACAAACCTACAAGTTCTTTTACTTTGTAAAGAATAAATGTACCTACACATCAGATAACTTTTACCTAACAAACCTACATGTTCTTAATACTTTGTAAATAAATTGTGTGACAATTAGTTTACAAACTAAGAAACTAACAAGTTCTTATTCTTTGTAAAGAAAAAAATGTACACATCAGATAACTTTTACTTAACAAACCTACAAGTTCTTTTACTCTGTAAAGTTATTGCGTGCACAAAATACAACTTTTCTTAACAAACCTACAGGTTCTTAACACTTTGTAAATAAATTGTATGAAAATTAGTTTGCAAACTTACAAACTAACAAGTTCTTATACTTTTGTAAAGAAAAAAATGTACACATCAGAAAAAATGTACACATCAGATAACTTTTACTCAACAACCTACAAGTTTTATATACTCTGTAATGATACTGTGTGTACATAAGACAATCTTTTTTCACATCAAACCCTTTAGGTTCTTAATACTTTGTAAATAAATTGTGTGAAAATTAGTTAACAAACTTACAAACTAACAAGTTCTTATACTTTGTAAAGAATTAATGTACACATTAGATAACTTTTACCTAACGACCTACAAGTTCTTATACTTTGTGAAGAATAAATGTACACATCAGATAACTTTTTACCTAACAAACCTACAAGTTCTAATACTTTGTAAAGATACTGTGTGCACATAATATAGCTTTTACTTAACAAACCTACAAGTTCATATACTCTGTAATGATACTGTGTGTACATAAGACAATTTTTTCTCAACAAAACTTCAGGTTCTTAATACTTTGTAAATGAATTGCGTGAAAATTAGTTTACAAACTTACAAACTAACAAGTTCTAATACTTTGTAAAAAATAAATGTACACATCAGAAAACCTTTACCTTACAAACCTACAAGTTCTTTTACTTTGTAAAGAATAAATGGTCCTACACATCAGATAACTTTTACCTAACAAACCTACATGTTCTTAATACTTTGTAAATAAATTGTGTGACAATTAGTTTACAAACTAAGAAACTAACAAGTTCTTATTCTTTTGTAAAGAAAAATAAATGTACACATTAGAAAAAAATGCACACATCAGATAACTTTTACTTAACGAACCTACAAGTTCATATACTCTGCATGATACTGTGTGTACATAAGACAATTTTTTCCTCAACAAACCTTCAGTTCTTAATACTTTGTGCAGAAAATGTTTGCAAAAGTCGAAAGCTTTTTGCATGACTGCTTATGTTTTTGTCCGTAACTTATTTTGTACGCATTTTGGTAACAGAGTTTAAGACTTTGTAAGTGTTTTTAACATATTTTCATGCATTTTGTTTAATCATAATTTGAAACATAAATAACCTGCATGCATTTATCTTACAGAGTATAATAACTTGAAGGTTTGTTAAGTAAATGTTATACGATGTACACACAATATCTTTACAGAGATTAAGAACTTGTAGGTTTGTAAACTAATTTTTCACCCTAGCTCTTTACAAAGTATTAGAACCTGTAAGTGTTTAAGTATAAAGTTATATTATATGAACGTAATATTTTTACAAAATAAAAGAACTTGTAAGTTTTTTAAAATGTAAAAGTTGTTTGATGAAAGTACAAAACATATACGCAGAATAAGAGCTGGTAAGTTTGTCAAGTTTAATTTATATTTTGTACACGCAACATCTTTACAAAGCATAAGAACTTGTTAGTTTGTAAGTTTGCAAACTAATTTTCATACAATTTATTTACAAATTATTAAGAACCTGTAGGTTTGTTAAGTAAAAGTTGTATTATGTACACGCAATAACTTTCCGAGTAAATAACTTGAAGGTTTGTTAAGTGAAAGTTATCTGATGTGTACATTTCCTTGCATCAATGAAATATGTACACAAGTAAGAACACTTAAAGTATTTTCAAACATTTCCTACACGGAGTATAATATCTTTATAGTTTGTAAATTTTATTTCACGCAATTTTCTTTACAAAGTATATAACTTGTAAGTTTTTGAATGGAAAACATATTACTTGGACGCTATTTCTTTACAGAGTTTAAGAACTTGAAGTTTTGTTATAGTCAGTTGTTAGTTTGTAAACTTATTTACTCATTTTCTTCACAGAGTATGAGAACTTGTAGGTTAGTTAAATTAAAGTTTTCTTATGTGCACACAATTTCATTACATTTAGAACTGCAAGTTTGTAAACTTATTGTCACGCATTTTTACTACAGAGTATAAGATCTTGTGAGAGTGATAACTTATTTTCACACATTTTGTTTACAGAGTATAAGAACTTGTATGGTTGTTAAGCCAAAAGTAAATTTTATGTACACACAGTATCTTTACAGAGTAGAAGAACTTTTAGGTTTGTTAGGTAAAAGTTATCTGATGTGTATATTTAATCTTCACAAAGTATAAGAAATTGTTAGTTTGTAAGTTTGTAAACTAATTTTCACACAATTTATTTACGAAGTATTAAGAACCTAAAGGTTTGATGAGAAAAAATGTCTTATGTACACACAGTATCATTACAGAGTATATAAACTTGTAGGTTTGTTGAGTAAAAGTTATCTGATGTGTGTACATTTTTTCTGATGTGTACATTTTTTTTTCTTTACAAAAGAATAAGAACTTGTTAGTTTCTTAGTTTGTAAACTAATTTTCATACAATTTATTTACAAAGTGTTAAGAACCTGTAGGTTTGTTAAGAAAAGTTGTATTTTGTGCACGCAATAACTTTACAGAGTAAAAGAACTTGTAGGTTTGTTAAAGGTACATTTATTCTTTACAAAGTAAAAGAACTTGTAGGTTTGTAAGGTAAAGGTTTTCTGATGTGTACATTTATTTTTTACAAAGTATTAGAACTTGTTAGTTTGTAAGTTTGTAAACTAATTTTCACGCAATTCATTTACAAAGTATTAAGAACCTGAAGTTTTGTTGAGAAAAAATTGTCTTATGTACACACAGTATCATTACAGAGTATATGAACTTGTAGGTTTGTTAAGTAAAAGCTATATTATGTGCACACAGTATCTTTACAGAGTAAGAGAACATGTAGGTTTTGTTAGGTAAAAGTTATCTAATGTATACATTTATTCTTTACAAAGTTTAGAACTTGTAGTTTGTTAGGTAAAAAAGTTTATCCGATGTGTACATTTATTCTTCTACAAAGTATAAGAACTTGTTAGTTTGTAAGTTTGTAAACGTATTTTCACACAATTTATTTACGAAGTATTAGAACCTAAAGGTTTGATGAGAAAAAGTTGTCTTATGTACACGCAATTTCGTTGCCAGACTATCGGAACTTGTAAGTTTGTAAACGAGAACTGATGAGGTGTTAAAGGAAAAACTTAACGGTCTTGCACGCATTGTCTTACGGAATAGTGAGAAAACGAGTAGAACGAAAAAGTTTGTAAGTTTCTTATCTTATTGCACACCGTTTTCTTCCAAAGAAGTAAGAACTTTGAAAACTTTGCAAGTAAAAGATATTATTTTCATGCTTTTTCTCAATGAGTGTGTAAAACTTTTAACACTTTAATTTATTGCAACCAAAGAAATATGTATACATGTAAAACACAAGTTATTTGCACTCATTTTATTAACCAAGTAGTAAGAATTTTTACTTTGCATGGAAAGGTTATGTGTGTAGTGTTGTGTACAGTGTGTACTTTGTATGGTGTAGTGTGAGAAGAAGTATAGTGTAAGTATGTATAGTGCTGTGTAGTGTGAGGAGAAGTAGTGTACGTTGCTTACTTTATGGTGTAGTGTGGGAAGTAGTTTACAGTGTGTACTATGTGTGATGTGGTGAATTGTTGTGTGAGAAGCTGTGTTGTGTATGTATGTATAGTGCTGTGTCAGTTTTTCACATTTTCTTTACAGAGTATAAGAACTTTGTAAAATACTTTAACATTTTCCTTAATTGACAACAATAATATAATGAAATACGTCCAAAGAAATAAGAACTTTGAAAACTTTGCTAGTAAAGATATTATTTTCATGCATTTTCTTAATGAGTGTGTAAAACTTTTAACACTTTACTTTCTTGCAACAAAGAAATATGTATACATGTAAAACACAAGTTATTTGCACCATTTTATTAACAAAGTAGTAAGATTTTTACTTTGCATGGAAAGGTTATGTGTGTAGTTTGGGTACAGTGTGTACTTGTATGGTGTAGTGTGAGGAGAGTATAGTGTAAGTATGTATAGTGCTGTGTCAGTTTTTCACATTTTCTTTACAGAGTATAAGAACTTTGTAAAATACTTTAACATTTTCCTTAATTGACAACAATAATATAATGAAATACGTCCAAAGAAGTAAGAACTTTGAAAACTTTGCAAGTAAAAGATATTATTTTCATGCATTTTCTTAATGAGTGTGTAAAACTTTTAACACTTTACTTTCTTGCAGCAAAGAAATATGTATACATGTAAAACACAAGTTATTTGCACTCATTTTATTTACAAAGTAGTAAGAATTTTTACTTTGCATGGAAAGGTTATGTGTGTAGTGTTGTGTACAGTGTGTACTTTGTATGGTGTAGTGTGAGAAGAAGTATAGTGTAAGTATGTATAGTGCTGTGTAGTGTGAGGAGAAGTAGTGTACGTTGCGTACTTTATGGTGTAGTGTGGGAAGTAGTTTACAGTGTGTACTATGTGTGATGTGGTGAATTGTTGTGTGAGAAGCTGTGTTATGTATGTATGTATAGTGCTGTGTCAGTTTTTCACATTTTCTTTACAGAGTATAAGAACTTTGTAAAATACTTTAACATTTTCCTTAATTGCCAACAATAATATAATGAAATGCGTCCAAAGAAGTAAGAACTTTGAAAACTTTGCAAGTAAAAGATATTATTTTCATGCATTTTCTTAATGAGTGTGTAAAACTTTTAACACTTTACTTTCTTGCAGCAAAGAAATATGTATACATGTAAAACACAAGTTATTTGCACTCGTTTTATTTACAAAGTAGTAAGAATTTTTACTTTGCATGGAAAGGTTATGTGTGTAGTGTTGTGTACAGTGTGTACTTTGTATGGTGTAGTGTGAGAAGAAGTATAGTGTAAGTATGTATAGTGCTGTGTAGTGTGAGGAGAAGTAGTGTACGTTGCGTACTTTATGGTGTAATGTGGGAAGTAGTTTACAGTGTGTACTATGTGTGATGTGGTGAATTGTTGTGTGAGAAGCTGTGTTGTGTATGTATGTATAGTGCTGTGTCAGTTTTTCACATTTTCTTTACAGAGTATAAGAACTTTGTAAAATACTTTAACATTTTTCTGAATTGCCAACAATAATGAAATACGTACACATGCCGAAAAACTATCTTTTTTGCACACATTTTCTTTACATGGTATTATAACAACTTTAAAAGTTTGTAATGTGAAAACTTATTTTCACACATTTTCACTACAGCATAGTAAGAACTTGAAACTTTGCAAGGAAAAGTTCACACCTTTTCTTCTATAGTATAATAACTTGATAAAACTTTTGGCTTTTAGGGTCACAATGCCCTCCCTTCCTCTGAGATTTGTCCTCAGGGCATCAACCGCCAAGCTATTTGAAATATGATGCTATGCCTGGGGTCGTAAACCGCCAATATTTTTGAACAATGTGCTTTACTTTGCCCAAGGGCACTTTCCGACAAACCAACAGGTTTGGACGAAAATCGGGTCAGGGTCATGTGAACAAAGCTTCTATACAATACTTATACTGTACCAACATTGAATGACGGCGCTCCATTTTTTAAAATAGGTGTAAGTCTGAAATCTAAAAGTTTTAATAATAGGTGTAAGTCTGAACAACAAATCTGAACATGAAAATTGTTGTAAGCCATTCGTTTTGCAACATACAATGCACTCCTTGTGAATAGGCTTTTGAATTCCTATAATTGGATGTCATTCACTTCTTCATGAATAGACTATTCAAGTTTAAAAAATAATTGGGATGTCTAGACGTCTGTCTGCAGTGGAAATAATAGGACTGAAGAAGTAATTTTTAAAAAGTAAATTGAAATCATGTAATTTTAGATTGCAACTCCAGACAGTTTTCACAAAGTTGGTGATGGGAAGATAAAGGGGCGGAGCTTCACGAAGATTTTCCGAAGATTCCCGAAGATACACGAATCGCAAAAATTAAACCACTGCGCAGCTAACTCTGCAAAAATAAATAAAAATAAAACCACTGCGCCAATCTATCTCTGCGCACCGACAACGTCATGGTGGGGGTAGGTCTTAGACAAGACGAGCTCAAAATCTTCAGTCTCAGTCCAGTCTTCGTCGAGGAAGGACGTGTATTTAAAATTGTCTTGATTTTTTTTTTTTTTTTATTTATTGTACATTACTTATATCCTTCATTATATTGTAAAGCATCATGTTTGGTCAGGTCCGTATGTGTGCAAGTCTGGACATGTCT
This sequence comes from Sweltsa coloradensis, assembly GCA_024449915.1. Taxonomy (NCBI): domain Eukaryota; kingdom Metazoa; phylum Arthropoda; class Insecta; order Plecoptera; family Chloroperlidae; genus Sweltsa; species Sweltsa coloradensis. Next base: position 26,975 of record JAMZAV010005690.1, read on the forward strand.
GTATGACGTCATGACTTGCAAGTTTCAACACGAATGGAAGAGAAGGGGCGGAGCTTCACGAAGCTGCCGCTTGGGGCTCCTTCAAGAGCGCGAGGAGTCTAGAGCTTCAGTCAGTCAGCGTCTGAGATTTGTCGAGGACAGTCGCATACTGGTCCGTGTCTTCAACTGCATCACCATGAATTTTCAAGCAGACTTCACTACCACTGTTGCTGAGCCTACGCCTGCTTATGTGGACCATCTCAAAAAGTACGAACTTGTTCTTTGTAAAAGTGTTTTCTTTTTAAATGGAAGTCGTACGAAAATGCTGGTGGTCGGGTGTCATATGCAAGACTGCTTCAAACCATATGTACAAATCCAATGTGCAAAAGGAAGAGGACTCAGGCTCAATCTTCACGAATGGAGTCAACTTGTTCGTGAAATGGAACTACTCAATGATTACGTCTTCAACATGGGTGAAGATGCAGCCAGTGTACCAGAAACGGAGGTTGGTTCTTTTACCTTGTTTGTGTATAATCATCACGGTACTATTGTGTTGGGACTTAAATCCACAAATGGTCGTGTATACCTTGGCGAAGTGTCGTGCCGTAATCTAGTAAAATATTCTCAAAGTGTTTCGCATATATTAAGTGATCTTGAACTGAGCTATCGCGATATAAACAAGTGGTACTTTAATTTTCTTATGAGAATTAAAAACAAATTTGATGAACTGGCATTAGAAGCAAAAATGTCAGGTTCTACGTGTGTTAGCCTACATGACTTTGTGAAGGACCTATACTGAACGTATAGTTAAAGAGGAGAAGTACATTACTGTGATATGGAAAGAATTGTGTATGAACTTGGTCAGTGAATTCATCTACAGCGAAGTGAGTTGATTAATGCGATGTATGATATGTAATGTAAAAATTGTGGTTTCATGTACTAATGTGTTTGTTAAATAAATAAGATTTGTTATACACATGAATAAGTCTTGACTTTTTAAATTTATTCACCCTAGGTATACCATGATTCCCAGTCCTTCATCTTCACACACTCGATGCATGTCCTGACAAGTCTGTGTATGGTGGCGTCACTCAATGCCTGTCTTGACAAGTTTTGACATGTTTGCAACCAAACTTGACAAGTCTTGACAGGTTTGCATGACGTCATCATGTTAGGTTAAGTTAGGTTAAAGTGGTCACCCTCTAGTGTATATCCGCCATCTTGAAAAAAGTTAGGTTAAAGAGGCCATCTCTAGTGTAGCATTCGCCATCTTGAAATTAAAAATTCATAATTAAAAATTAAAAATTCATATTAAAAATATATGAATAATTAAAAAATATGAATAATTAATATATGAATAATTAATTGGGTAATTAAAAAATTGCATGGAGAAGTTGAGTACAGTGTGTACTTTATGTAGTGTAGTGTGAGAAATAGTGTACAGTGTGTGCTATGTGTGGTGTTGTGTGAGAAATAGTGTACAGTGACTAAGTGTGGTGTAGTGTGAGAAATAGTGTATGGTGTGTACTATGGTGTGTGTGGTGAATTGTAGGTTGAGAAGTATTGTAGTGTATGGATGTAGAGTGCTGTGTTAGTTTTTCACATTTTCTTCAGAGTATAACATTTTGGTAAAAATATTTTAACATTTTCCTTAAATGCCACAAAATAATATATGAAATACATCAGAAAAACTTATCTCTTTTGCATACATTTTCTTCATAGAGTATAATTAGAACTTAAAAAGTTTGTAATGTGAAACTTAATTTTGCGCAGTTTCATTACAGCATAGTAAGAACTTGAAACTTTGCAAAGAAAAGTTATTATTTTCTCGCATTTTCTCAGGGTCATATGAACAGTGCTGCTTTACAAAGTTTAAATTGTATCAGCAAAGAATGACGGCGCCATTTTTTTAGAAAATCTCAAGACTAAATAATAGCTGCAAGTCTGAACAAGATTGAACAATACAGATAATGTCAGCCACGTGTGTGGTATAGCTCTTTCTATTGCATATAGTAAACTCCTTGTCCTATTGAATTTCTATATTATCAGAAGTCTAGACATCGGCGGGACTCTTGTATTGACTTAACAAAGAACACTTTATGAATAGTGCATTCAGGCTTTTAAAATAATTGGCATAGAATAATACCTGTACTTTTAGAAAATAAATAATAAGAACATGACTGAACAACTCAATGCATGTCAACTACTTGTGTGGTATATGTCTTTCAACTGCATACAATTCACTTCTTGTGAATAGTCCATTGAATTCCTATAATTGGATGTCATTCAATTCTTTATGAATAGGGGGTTCAATTTGAAAAATAATTGGGATGTCTAGACGCCTGTCTGTGTTGGACTTTTGAATTGCATGCTTTCAAAAAGTAAATTAAAACTTGTAAACTTAGATTGCAACTCCAGTCAGTATCATTTTCAAGTCTAGACAAGTATGAATTGGGTCACGTAAACAGTGAGCAAGTGGTCTTCACATAATTTTGTGAAAACTTATTGTATGACATTCCGGCTCCATTCAAGGTATATAATTGGAAAGCCTAGACGACAAACCACTCCTGTCTGTGTGATACTGGTCTTGCAAAGTAACAAAATTCAACACTAGGCAGCGCATTAAGTAGTGTCCGTGCAGGCTACAGCATGCATATAGATAGTGCAATCCACTGCGCAGCTTATTCTGCGCATTGACACCGTCATGGTGGGGGTAGGTCATAGTCAAGCTCAAAATTGTCAGTCTCAGGCCAGTCTTCGTCCAGGAAGGACGTACACGATGCTCCGTCCCCAAAAGTTAGGTTCTTGTGTCAAAAATAAAAAGTTAGGTTAAAGCAGTCACACTCTAGTGTAGTGTCCACCATCTTGAAGAAACAAGTCTTGACAGGTTTGCATGACGTGTGGTTAAGTTAGGTTAAAATGGTCACCCTCTTGTGCAGTGTCCGCCATCTTGAAAAAAGTTAGGTTAAAGAGGTCACACTCTTGTGTAGCATTCGCCATCTTGAAATTAAAAATTCATAATTAAAAATTTTACATAATTAAAAAATTTGCATAATTAAATTTTGCATAATTAATTGGTCAATTAAAAAAGTGTATGATTAAAATTTTGCATAATTAAAAATTTGCATAATTAATTAATTAGGGGTAATTAAAAATTTGCATAATTAATTAGGCGGCATCCCTTTGACTGCCCAGTGGCGTACACTCTACTAAGGTGGCTCATTTCACAAAAGTGTGTGCGAACGAACGAACGAACCTTACTTTTTTCTCATATCTATTATATTTTAGATTGTGCAACATTAAAATAACTTAAAATCAAATAAGTGATTTAAAGACTAACTAATCAAGAAAATGTACAGGTATTTAAAGATAATGAGATGTGATATAATGTAATTGAGATAAAAAATGGTTAATAAAGGGTCGTTCGTACTCACACACTTTTGTGAAATGAGCCACGTTGGCTCGTTCGTTCGCTTCAGTGTTAAAACTCTCTCTCATATCACTAGTAGCCCAATGGCCAGTGTAAAGACAACAGGTATGTTCGTTGGACCTGCTCTAAACTATTCAGATCAACTCTTGTTTACGCCAATGTTCTTGTTGAGAATAGTATAGTTTCTATGTTTGTTTATATTTCACGTACTACCTCTTGTATTTCTCGTTGCGACTTGACTCACCCTGTGTTTACCCTCTTTTCCCCTCTTTTTGACTAGTTTTCTGTTACCTCTGCTCTCGAGACTAGACCTCGCAATCAGTTATATTCGTCTACCCTCACTGGGTGAAGCTTCGCTCGCCTGCTCAGGGAGCAACTCAAACAGTGCTCTCGTATTCTCACATTCTATCAGTGCAAAATGTACAGTGCATCAGTTCATCTCCGTTCTCAAGTTCGCCCGACTTCAAGTCCACACTCAAGCTCTCGCAGCTCGTTCGCCATCCAGTTGCTACAGCAGTCTTGGGTTCGATGCCTTCCAGGCACTTTTCTTTTTTCATTCTCTCTTCCTACTTTTAAGCTCGAGCTTCTTTAATTCTTTCATATCTGTTACGTGGTGTGTCCCTAACTACGCCACCATGCCTACCATGCTCCGAACTTCATCTTCACGCCCGCATTACATCTAGGGCTAAGTTCAGTTGCAAGCTCAAATCATACAGTCCACAAAATACCATTTCTCAAAGCCACGGCCCCATCAACTCTAATAACTAAATCTATGTTCGTTTCTCTAGATCACATTCTCAAAATGCGTTTTTGGACTCGAGCAAATTGATCTTGAGCGGAAAGATCGAGATTTTCCTGTTCAGACTTTTTAAGGGAAGTTTAAGTTAGAGCAATTTCGATTTAATAGCGAATTACGGGCGGTTCTCAAATAAAAATGGCTCCTTCATTTTCTGGATGTGTTGAAAATAATTTGTAAATTAATGTCAACGAAATTTTACTTTTTGGGTAATTCATCTTTTTTAGAGTAAAATTTCGCCCCAAAACGTTCTTCTGAAAACACGAGAGAAAAGTGATCTTACTTGCTCCAGATATTTTGAGCCTATTTTTATCTGAGAGACGATTCGAGTAACTCACAGTAACGTCAAGCGAAAAGACCTTAAGTGTTAACACTGCATGGCGAAGCATTAAATGTAATATGTTTTATATTATATTATGTAATGTTATACTTAAAAAAACTAAATTAATTAATTAATAAATAAACTGTTTTTTTATGAATTTGTGATGTTCTACCGTCATTTTTGATCGCCGGAAGTATTTCCGAGATTCAAATAGAAGACAGAATCAAAAGCGTAATCGAGTCTCACATTTCCATATAGTTTATATATTTTTTGTACATAAACGATTCGACCTTATCTGCATGGCTTGCCAGCTCTGTAATAAGAGACGTTTAATTTATACTCTGCATCTTAATGTTCGTTGACTTATTATTTTACATATTATTTCGAGGCCACAATGCAACGGGACTCATGCCCCACAAGTGCAATTTACCACAATATACATTAACAATAAAAAATTAAACATAATCTCTATGCATATTTTACATTTACATACTATTAAATTACATCTGCACAACAATATTAATAATATGAAAAAAAATCATTAACTCCAAACATGAGCTACTTCACCACTAATAGGAAAGTAAACATATAAACAATACACATAAATATACATCCAACAATATTATATAAAACATGAATATTAGAAAAATAACTGCCAAAACACGGAAGCGCATGAATTATCATATTATAACATGTAACATACTTACAAACATACATGAA